>MCFE01000164.1:0-147856 GCA_002104905.1 Basidiobolus meristosporus CBS 931.73 | reverse complement strand
ACTCCTCCTGACAGCCATACACCACTCCAAGGCAATTCACCAGACTCTGCATACTCAGCTCTGGGATCATATTATGAGTTCTTTGCCTCTGCAATCTTCCAACTCTATAACAAGAACAGTATCAAGACTCTACAGGGCAATGAGGCCCTCTTCCAGGAAGTTACCTTCAACAGAACAGCTGGCTAACATCTTCTTCTCTACAAAGTGGTACTCAACTCCTGGCTTTCATCCTGACTTCAAGACTCTGCCCATCCCACTTGCACTTGATCAAGGGAGAATCCATAATGTGCTCAAGAGGCTTCCCAACTCTACTGCTCCAGGTGTGGACACAATCTCCTATGAGCTTCTGAAGACTAGTACCAAGGCCATGTCTGCACTTCTGCTTCCACTGTTTCAGCAATGCTCAGCCCAGCTTTCTACTCCTGAGGAATGGTCCTTTGCAAATGTTCTGCCACCGTACAAGGGTAAAGGAAAGCACCTGGATCCTAGCTCCTACAGGCCAATATCTCTGCTGCCCACCTGCAGAAAGGTGTTTGAGCTTCTGCTTGCTCAGGAGCTCTACTCTGACTCCCTCAAGTTTCATCCTGCACAGTTTGGCTTTGTTCCTGG
The DNA here is from genome assembly GCA_002104905.1 of Basidiobolus meristosporus CBS 931.73. NCBI lineage: Eukaryota > Fungi > Basidiobolomycota > Basidiobolomycetes > Basidiobolales > Basidiobolaceae > Basidiobolus > Basidiobolus meristosporus. Next base: position 147,247 of record MCFE01000164.1, on the reverse strand, counting down.
CCTCTCCTTGGAATATGCAGTCATACTTAGCCAAGATCACTCTCTCCAGTGCAAGTATCCATCTGTTCTGTTTGATATTACTAAGGCCTTTGATTCAGTTAACAGAAATCTGCTTTGGTCCAAGTTGCAATGCTTCTCTAGTACCTCTCTCACCCTCCTTGTCAGGTCTCTGTTTCTGAATCCACAAGCAAGAATTCTGCACCCAAGTGAGCAATCAGCTGTGTTCTCAGTTCCTAATGGAGTGGTTCAAGGCTCTGTGCTTGGTCCTATACTGTTTGCCATCTTCCTGAATGATTTCCCAAGACTCTCAGCTGACTGCCTGGTTACTCTCTTTGCTGATGACATCAGAATATCCTCCTCCAATGTGCAACAAGACTCCCAGACCATCCACCAGTATCTGCAGAAGAATAATCTCCAGCTTTCCATTGCAAAGACAGTACCTTTAGGCTCTCCCATCAACTTGGAGAACACCACTCTACCTGCTCAGGTTTCTGCTACATATCTTGGCTTTCCTTTCCTTCCTACTGGACTAGACTCTGGAGCACACCTGAAGAAGAGAATTATCCTGGCAAGACAGGCACTCCACAAGCTACTGGCTGTTACTCCTCCTACAACTTCAGCTCCCAGCTGCCTCCTTCTACTCAAGCAGTTTGTCTTCCCTGTCCTGGAATTTGGCTTACCACTTCTCTCTCTTACTTCTAGAGACTGCACTAAGCTTGACAAGTTTGCAGTATGGTGCATTACCTCCTTGGTGCCTCATTTGCCTGAATGCCCCTACAGACATGCTATTCTTGGTGCTTTTGGGTTTATGCCCTATAAGATCAGACTTCTCTACCTTAGAACCAGATTATACCTCAGACTTCACAACTGCAACAACCCACTGATTAAGGCCTGGAAGAGAACACACCACACAACACCTGGCTCCTGCTGGAGAACTATACTTGGAGATCCTGAAGTCAAGAAGTTTGCTGAATTTATTCTGCAGTCAGAAAAACCCAAGCTGGCCTACCTGAAGTACTTGACAGACCTTTGGCAGCAATATCTGCAGCAGCACACTCCCTTTATGATGATATCAATCCTTATCACATTCCCCTCATTAATGTTGTTCACAAGTCATTCTTACCTCTCTTGCTACCCCCCTTCCCACTGAACAGTGTCTTGAGCACTGAAGAACTATCATCACTTCTTATTAACTTACCTACAAATTCCCCACAGCTACACACTCTTGTATCAAAGCTACAACAGTAGCGCTGGCTTCTTTGTTTCAACTGAAATAAAGATTTCACCTGTTGGTGACTGTCTCCCCCCCTAAGTGTTGTAAGAGTCTTGGAGATATTGGAAGTGATTGGGAGAACAAGTAGATTATGTGGTTTTCACTTAATGATTTATTGAATGTAAAAGTGTATTTATACTTTTACCTGGTCTTGGCATTACAAACACGTAGAATAGGTTAAGGAAGGTCCCAAGAACATGTGTGCAAAGTTTGGGGCTGTTTGGACAACTTTGAGAATTTTCATGTTCTGGGTACCTGGTATTTTGGTGAAAATATTCTAAGTAAATCCCGACAAGGAATTTGGTCAGTATTCTCTAGGATTTGAAGGTGGTGATCTAAGTGACTAAGTTAGGTGAATATTTAGGTGGAAAATACAAATTTTTACAACACTCCCACTCAGCTAAATGTTCATACTGACTAGTCCTAATTTTGACCTAAGATATTCAAACTTGTCTCTAGCTAATGGTTTGGTAAATATGTCTGCAATCATTTCATCTGTAGGACAGTAAACTAAGCTAACTAAGTTATTCTCTATAGCTTCACGTATGAAATGATGTCTAATATCTATGTGCTTGGTTCTAGCATGAAAAGTTGGATTTCTACCTAATTGTATACATCCTTGATTATCTTGAAATAAAGTAATAGGCGTTTTTTGACATAGGCCTAAATCTGTAAAGAGCTTTCTTAACCACATTGCTTCTTTTGTAGCTTCACAGGCTGCCATATACTCTGCCTCTGTAGTAGAAAGTGCTACGGTTGGTTGCTTTCTTGAATTCCATGAAATTGCTCCTTTACAGTAAAGAAAGGTGTATCCTGTGGTGGATCTTCTGTCTTCCAAATTTCGTCCCCAATCAGCATCAGAGTATCCCACAAGATCCTGTTCTGAATCCTTATAAGTGTATCTTAAGCAGATATCAGCAGTTCCTTTTAGGTATCTAAAAATCCGCTTAACTGCTGCAATATGATCAGATCCATAATTCTGATTATGTTGGCTGACAACTCCCACTGAATATGAGATATCTGGACGTGTTCCAAGCATGATATACATCAGACTGCCGACCATAGATTGATAAGGAAAGTCAGGGCTTTCAGATGGCACCAAGCTCTCTTGATTTGGTTGAGTTTTGACCAAGTTAAGGTTTGTCTCCATTGGGGTAGCTGCCGGTTTACAGTCTTCCATTTTGTACTTCTTTAGTATATCTTGAATATACTTGGATTGGCTTAGGGTAATAGTCTGGGTACTTCTGTCTATGGAGAACTTAATCCCTAAGTAGTAACTAAGTTCTCCTAGATCGGACATCTTGAACTCCTTAGATAGGCTGGATTTAGTCTCTTCCAATGTTTCTAGGTTATTGGCGGCTATAATAAGATCATCCACATATAGAGCTAATAGAACTGGATTTGCTCTATCTGGCTTATAGTATATACTATAGTCAGCATTACTCCTTTTGAAACTCAAAGATTCCAAATAAGAATCTATCTTGCAATTCCAGGCTCTCGGTGATTGTTTGAGACCATATAGTGACTTTTTAAGCTTGCAGACCAAATGGGGGTTATCTTGGTCAACAAACCCATCAGGCTGGTCCATATACACGTCCTCATCAAGTTCTCCATTCAAAAATGCAGTTTTTACATCCATTTGATGAATAAAAAACTTATATTTGGCTGCAATAGCCAATATTAATCTGATGGAATTAAACTTGGCTACCGGTGCAAAGGTCTCAGTATAGTCAAGTCCTTTTGTTTGAGAGTATCCTTTGGCTACAAGTCTTGCTTTGTATCTTTCAATTGTACCATCAGCCTTGTACTTTGTCTTGAAGACCCATCTGCATCCAATTGATTTTTGGTTGATTGGTAATTTGACTAAGTCCCAAGTTTGATTTTCCATCAGGGCCTGATATTCCTCAGTCATTGCAGATCTCCAAAACTTTCGTCTGAGGGCTATTTAGGGCCTCTTTTACAGTCTGGGGTTCATCAATATGGACTGAATAGGCATAGGCTAAGTTTGTACCCTCATTAATATAGTAATTTGGGCTATTTCTTGTCCGATTTGATCTCCGGGCATTTGATACTGGAATGATCACTTCTGGGATATTCCTGGGCACTGATTCTGGCTGAACCACGGTTGTAGAGTCCTCTGGAGTGAAAAAATTTTCATTGTTTTGCTCTGATTCAATCCTGACAATTTGGTGGACTTGAGATCAAATTTTTGTCATCATCTGATGTCATTTTTTGTGAAAATTTTGAATTTTCATCAAACAACACATCCCTGGACTTGATCAGCTTCTTTGCTTCGGTATTGTAGAGTCTGTATGCCTTACTCTCATTGCAGTAGCCCAAAAATATGCATTTTACACTTTTTGGCTCAAATTTTGACTGATTTCCGGCCAGTTTTTTGGCATATGCTGTACACCCAAATATTCTTAGATGTTCTGCACTTGGTCTGTGTCCATACCATGCTTCAAATGGAGTAGAATCACGAAGTATTCTGTTATAACTCCTATTTTTAAGATATACAGCAGTGGCAACTGATTCCGCCCAAAAATCATAGGATAATTTTTGATCATGGATCATAGATCTTGCCATATCAATTATTGATCTGTTAGCTCGTTCTGCTACTCCATTTTGCTGTGGGGAGTATGGTACAGTAGTCTCTTGCTTTATCCCATGAATTTTGCAGAAGTGGATGAAGAGTTTTGAGGTATATTCTCCACCATTGTCAGAGCGTATTTTCTTGATTTTTTCACCAGTTTCTCTCTCCACCATGGCTTTAAACTCCCTGAGCTTAGACAGAGCTTCTTCCTTTCTCTCCATGAAGTAGACCCATGTGTATCTTGTATAATCATCAATAAAAGTGATTAAATACTTCATCCCGCCTAAGGATAAATTTTGCATAGGTCCACACAGATCTGAGTGAATTAGATCTAATTTTTTCTTAGTTTTGATTAACCCAGAGCTCTTGAACGGTTGTCTGGCTTGTTTCCCATATATGCAGGCTTCACAGTGCTCCAAATTAGCTGGGGGATCAATTTTCACTCCAGAAATTAGCTGATCTTTGATCATTTTACGCAAATAATCAAAATTGATGTGTCCAAATCTCCTGTGCCAAAGCATTGGTGTTTCTTCATTTAAGTTACTTATATTGGCTTCCAGATATGATGGAATATAAGTCAACTTGTATAGGTTCTGATCTCTGATGCCCGAAGCAATATGAGCACCATTTTGATCAGTGATCCTGCATCCAGAATTGTCAAAACTGAAACTGAGTCCTTCTGCTGTGGCCTTGCTTACAGAGAGCAGGTTCTTGGCTATTTCTGGTACATAGAGTACTTCTTTAAAGGTCAGTGTATGGCTTCCTTCACTGCTTCTAAGGTTTACTTGGATAGTTCCTTCTCCCACTGCATCAAGTGTTCTATCGTCACCCATGAAAACCTTCTTAATTGGATTTCTTGATATTGGGTAAAAAGTTCTTTTTGGTGTGTAAAGTGTTGAGAAGCTCCAGAGTCAATATACCACGTCTGAGAATCCTTGTTTGTGGTCATATTTAGTGCAGATATGAATAGTCTATCTTCGGTTGTTGCAGCATTTCCATATTCAGGCTTCTTTTGCTGATAATCTCTCTTTTTGAAACACCGGTCTGATGTGTGTCCTTTCCTTTTGCAGTAGTTGCAAAATAGGTTGCTGTTGCCTTTGTAGGGTCTTGGGTACCTCCTTTGTTGGTTATCATTGCTTATTAAAGCATTTTCTTCTTCCTTCTTATTGGCGCTTGATTTTCTTAATTCTTCATCCAGGAGCCTTCCATATACGTAATTTAAGGTCAAATCTTCAGTTCTGGACTCTAGGGCTGATACAAGGCCCTGAAACTCGTCTGTCAGGCTATTCAGGATGGTAACTATCACATCCTCATCAGTAGTTGGTACGCCCACAGATTCCATCTCATCTACCAGCAGGGTAATTCTGTTAATTAGATTTTTCATTTCTTCTCCTGGCAGCATCTTTGTAGTAAAGAATTTTCGTCTCAGATACATTTTCTTGGCAGCTGAACATGACTGGTAGGTGTCTTCTAATGCTTTCCAGGCATTTTTTGCCGTTTTTGCTCTTGAGCATTGAATTAGCAATTTGTCCTTGACATTAAGGCAAATGCAGTTAAAGGCACTTTGTTCTTTCTTCTGGTACTTTAAGGCTTCCTCTCCCACGTTTTTAGGAGGGCATTCTTCTCCCATGACAATATCCCAAAGGCCTCTTTCTTGCAGCAGCATCTTCATCTTCACCTTCCACACTTGGTAGTTAGATCCATCCAACTTTTCAGCAGAGGGAAAAATTCCAGTAATAGCAGTAGTAGACATTGCAGAGAGTGACAGCTCGGGGCTCATAACCTGTTGTAAGAGTCTTGGAGATATTGGAAGTGATTGGGAGAACAAGTAGATTATGTGGTTTTCACTTAATGATTATTTGAATGTAAAAGTGGTATTTATACTTTTACCTGGTCTTGGCATTACAAACACGTAGAATAGGTTAAGGAAGGTCCCAAGAACATGTGTGCAAAGTTTGGGGCTGTTTGGACAACTTTGAGAATTTTCATGTTCTGGGTACCTGGTATTTTGGTGAAAATATTCTAAGTAAATCCCGACAAGGAATTTGGTCAGTATTCTCTAGGATTTGAAGGTGGTGATCTAAGTGACTAAGTTAGGTGAATATTTAGGTGGAAAATACGAATTTTTACAACACTAAGGAACTGCTCATATTTGCTTAAGATACACTTATAAGGACTCAGAACAAGATCTTGTGGGATACTCTGATGCTGATTGGGGACAAAATTCAGAAGACAGAAGATTCACCACAGGATACACCTTTGTTTACTATAAAGGAGCAATTTCTTGGAATTCAAGAAAGCAACCAACCGTAGCACTTTCCACCACAGAGGCAGAGTATATGGCAGCCTGTGAAGCTACAAAAGAAGCAATGTGGCTAAGAAAGCTTTTTACAGATTTAGGCCTATGTCAAAAAATGCCTATTACTTTATTTCAAGATAATCAAGGATGTAGACAATTAGGTAGAAATCCAACTTTTCATGCTAGAACCAAGCATATAGATATTAGACATCATTTCATATGTGAAGCTATAGAGAATAACTTAATTAGCTTAGTTTACTGTCCTACAGATGAAATGATTGCAGACATATTTACCAAACCATTAGCTAGAGACAAGTTTGAATATCTTAGGTCAAAATTAGGACTAGTCAGTATGAGCATTTAGCTGAGTGGGAGTGTTGAAAAAATTTGTAATTCCACCTAAATACTCACTTAACTTAGTCACTTAGATCATTACCCTCAAATCCTAGAGAATACTGACCAAATTCCTTGTTGGGACTTACTTAGAATATTTTCACCAAAATACCAGGTACCCAGAACATGAAAATTCTCAAAGTTGTCCAAACAGCCCCAAACTTTGCACACATGTTCTTGGGACCTTCCTTAACCTATTCTTTGTGCTTGTAATGCCAAGGCCAGGTAAAAGTATAAATACTACTTTTACATTCAATAAATCATTAAGTGAAAACCACATAATCTACTTGTCCTCCCAATCACTTCCAATATCTCCAAGACTCTTACAACATCAATTGGCTTCTTTATTTGTACTTAGATTAGTTCTTGACTCAAATAAAGATTTCACCAACTTGGTGACTTTCCCTCCCCTAATCCTCTACCTGCTCAGGTTTCTGCTACATATCTTGGCTTTCCTTTCCTTCCAACTGGACTAGACTCTGGAGCACACCTGAAGAAGAGAATTATCCTGGCAAGACAGGCACTCCCCAAGCTACTGGCTGTTACTCCTCCTACAACTTCAGCTCCCAGCTGCCTCCTTCTACTCAAGCAGTTTGTCTTCCCTGTCCTGGAATTTGGCTTACCACTTCTCTCTCTTACTTCTAGAGACTGCACTAAGCTTGACAAGTTTGCAGTATGGTGCATTACCTCCTTGGTGCCTCATTTGCCTGAATGCCCCTACAGACATGCTATTCTTGGTGCCTATGGGCTTATGCCCTTTAAGATCAGACTTCTCTACCTTAGAACCAGATTATACCTCAGACTTCACAACTGCAACAACCCACTGATTAAGGCCTGGAAGAGAACACACCACACAACACCTGGCTCCTGCTGGAGAACTATACTTGGAGATCCTGAAGTCAAGTAGTTTGCTCACTACATTCTGCAGTCAGAAAAACCCAAGCTGGCCTACCTGAAGTGCTTGACAGACCTTTGGCAGCAATATCTGCAGCAGCACACTCCCTTTATGATGAATATCAATCCTTATCACATTCCCCTCATCAATGTTGTTCACAAGTAATTCTTACCTCTCTTGCTACCCCCCTTCCCACTGAACAGTGTCTTGAGCACTGAAGAACTATCATCACTTCTTATTAACTTACCTACAAATTCCCCTCAGCTACACACTCTTGTATCAAAGCTACAACAGTAGTGCTGGCTTCTTTGTTTCAACTGAAATAAAGATTTCACCTGTTGGTGACTGTCTCCCCCCCCCTAATATTAGACCAGAACTTCTCTGCTAATATTTCTGTCACCCTTGACAATTCTAAGTTTCTGCACCTAGTTGTCACTTAGGTTCAGTTAACTCATTCAAGAGTTTTATTACACTTTTCTCTTGGATATAGCATTTGGCAATTAGGCCAAAGTTGCTGCATGCAGTATATATTGAGTGGCATAAGAGCCCTTAGAATATCAGTGAGGCATCAAAAAACTAGCAATGCTTATTCTCTCTGAAGCTCATGTATTGCAACTTATTGTACTTTTTGCTTTGTATTTGTAAGCACTAAATGAAATCAACAATAGAGTATCTAAAGCCTAACCCTGACCCTACTGGTTGCCTGATGCTTTGGTGAGAATATTGTAGGACAATCCCAACAAGGAACTTGGTAAGTATTCTTTAAGATTTGAAGGCAATAATCTAAGTGACTGAGTTAGGTGAATATTTAGGTGGAATTATAAATTTTTATAACACCTACATCAGACCAAAGAGATTACCTGAAGGAGCATAGAATTTGAATGCCAAAGATTATTAGCATTCTGTACATTGTCAGTGACCTCTTAGTAGTCATTGCTGACAAGGATATTTTTGGAGGCTTTGCAGAAGTCAAGAATAGTCCTGATTGGGAGCTCTCAGAATACAACCTAGGCATAATTGTAACAGTTCTCTCTTTATGCCATTCTCTCAGGAGAAAGAACTCCTCAAAAGATTTACCAGCTTATTCAAAAACTCTTCATCCCTCCAAGTCAGTGACTTCCTCACTAAAAACTACAGTTAACAAGCAGTACTACTCCATTCCCTTCATGACTTTGATAATGTGAATATTTTGGAAACAGCAATGTATAAGTTCTTATTTAGACTTTCTGCATTCCAGATTCCAGTATTCTACCTAAGCTTCTTTACTTGTGATATTAAATAAAGATTTCACTGTTGGGTAATTATCATCCTCCTAACCCTAAATTGTCTGCTCATAGTGTACCATATTAATGCTAGATTAAAATATGAGTAAGTCATGGATTTCTCTACTGCTGGTTTATTGCCAACATCACCTTCAATAAATAGCTCACTATCTGAGGCGCATTTCCCTCCGAATGATCCTAACTAGGTGTGGCCATTCTGATGGGAACCTTAGAGCTGTTAAGATAGAATTCTCTACTTTCTCAAACCTACCCCGAATGAGGGAGAAGATGTACAGATCAGTGGTATGTCCGGATTTAAATGGAATTGTTTATCAAGAGGAACTTAGGTTTGCTCAACCTCACATCTACTACATTATTGCCCAATATATTAAATAGCCAAACATGATGGACTATTCGGTGGATACCTCACTGGTCCTGGTACAGCCACTGAAGTACAACAACACCTGTAACACGCACTTTCTGGTCAAGGAATGAGCAGGTGTCTGCAACCTGTAAAATACGCAGTAGAATACTAGAGCAACCAAATTCAGGTTTATGAAAAGTAGAGAGGATCATTACCACATCCGTAGTATCATCGGCTCCCAACCAAAATGGGATTTTCTTTAGGTTTCATGATCTGAAAAGCAGATATTTCGGATATGGCAACTCATTAGTAATATGGTTTAGTTCATTTATATTCATGTGTCGACTATTCGATCGATGACATCTATTTGGGATCATGAAAAAAATTGGCGATTTTGTTGTTGAAGCTACAGTGGTAATATTGAGCCTCTACAAGACCGGCAAACGGAACCAACGTAAAACTAGCTGCTTCAAATGTCGGTTTCCTTCAACGGAAATGAACGGGTACACCGCACCAACTCCCACAGACTTATGCAGACACCTGGACCTAGAAGGCCCGCTAGTAAAGACCAAGCAAAACAACGCAAACTACCCCTCCTATGTTGGCGGAAATAGCGCCCATCTCTCTATCACGGGGAGTATATGTGCCATCTGGATAGGGAATATCGGTCCCGCACTGAATGCAGAAACGGAAACCGTGCCAGAAACCTGCCACAAATAGGTGAAGAAATGATCAATTGGATCAAAAAAGCACAACCAAGAGTTCGGAATTGGCATGAGCTAAACTCAAAGCTGTCCGAACGCACCTTACTCATGTTATGGTGGCCATGAGTCATTGCCTCGAATGTCGATTGCCTTCATTGGCAGCCACCATGATAATCACCCTGGAATATGCAACAGAAAAACCATCGTCGGTGCCCTCATCACGGTTTATCAGCAGATTTCCCGGCAGATTTTTTCGCCATCTCGGCACATTGTTCTCGCCTCGTGTACTGGTTGGATTATGGAGCGGCTTTTCTCCCAAAGCGTGCAAGATACTGTATGCTCAGCTATGCGGAGGCCCCAATCAGATCCCTCCCTAGGCAGGGCCGAAATCTAGAATCCATTTTAGTTCGCTCTCACGGGGCCGAGGATTCCAATTTGGCAAGTTTTTCTTGGTGCTAACCCTCATTGGTGTCCGTCCACAGGTAAAAGAGACAGTCATCGTATTGGCCCCGTAATTCAGCCGTGCAATAGAACACGATGAAATCATCGGAATCCTGTCGCTGATAGCGAATCCTATTTCAGCCAAGCCAATCAACATGCCTCTGGCCTTGGCTGATCATTCGGTAAATCAGCCGGCCCAACAGGGTAGTGAGCGCTCGTGTATATATATATCTCCTCAGGAAAGAGCCTTCAGTCTAATATATTTCCCATTTTCTTTACATAGATTAATAATGACTTCTTCGATCACAACGTACCCACCCACATCTACTCTTGCAACTAATCCTAATCTCGATTCCAATGTTACCACTGAACCAAGGGAGGACAACTTTTCCAGCGACTCGTTCTTTAATCAATACGTGTCATTTAGTCCGTTGTTCATTGCTCTAATAGTGCTAACTATAGTCCTGGCTTTTACCGTTGTCGGTATTCAACTGTATCGCGAGAGAACCAAGCGCAGACTAGCCAAGAAATGCACTCAGGAGACTGTTAGCGAGTATGTCGACCACGCATTCGAGAACTCGCCAGTCAACGAGGCCCTTCCCAGCTACTCTACAGCTGGAAGTGAGCCTGCGGTTCCCGAGGTAGTAGTACAAAGTATCAGTAGACAAGCGTATGAAAACATCATCAGCTCGTCAGCCTACGTGCCCAGCAATGGCTTGGGGCTCCCTGCGGTCAGTCAACTTCCACCTGCTTACGACCAACTACAGGCGAGCTCGGCTTCCCGAATTCCTGTGGCTTCTCAGCCTCATTCCGTTTTCGTCCAAATCCCCCTCGAAAGAGAGGACCAACAATCGAAGTCAGCGTAAGAGAGCACGTACATTACCTAACTATCGCTCTTCACACCTCTCTACATTCTCTGTAAACATTGACATTAATTAAACCATGTAAATTATTTACCCAATTTTTTCGGAGAATCCATCTCTCCCGGACTCGGTTAGCGAGTAGCATCAAAGGGGATGTATAATGTTGCATTCGCGGATGTTCTTGGCTACATCAGATTGGCTGGGCTATATGCGGTTAGGCCCGTATCCCATCATTGAGCTCGATCACTCTAGGAAAACCATTCATCCGTCTACCCGATATCACTGGTTGATTGTATGATTAGAGTTTCTTGGCTGATTCTGTGGTGGAAATCTATGGTACTAAATGGTTAGTGTTCCAGCACGATTATCTGGTTATTTCATTAAGATCGGGCTACTGGTGCACCGGTTCTATATTCGGGTTCATTGCTGGACAGTCAACCCTACGCAATGGCACCCGTATAGGCCAGGAGTATTGATTGAAATCAGTCGAGAGCCAGTTGATCACAATTGTTAGGTCAACACCGAGAACCCATCAGCCAAACGGTATTGGCGCGCTCACCGATTGCTGAACACTTAGTTATTGCCAACAGATCACCTTACACAAATGGTTGCATGACCGTCTTAGATTGTAGTCAGAGTTAGCTCATCTAGTAATCAAATTGGGAATAGCTGTCCATAGATTAGCGAAGCTTCCAAACATGAAAATGGTTTGTGGTTGCCCAAATAATCCTACTCTTGTGATTTTACTGTCGATGAGGTCACTTAGTTTCTATTTCTCGAACCAAGCACCTGACATTATTTATCATCCGATTCATCCCAATCCCATTCAAGACGAATTTTGAGTCCTGTCCATATGTTTAGGCGAGTGGTAATGTCTTACAATTTTCTCTTGGAGGCGTCTCCTTGGTTTTGCCCCGGACTTTGACGTCGTGCTCGAGAGTCCCAAAGGGCGCGCTTTGAATTATCTCATCGCTATGCAAACTACAACTAGATCACATCGCCCAAGAACAATCATTATTGCTGTATTTATACAAATGGGTTATAGACCCGCTTAGTTGACGATACCCTGAAGAGTTTTGAAAATTCTTGAATGGCACCTGTGCAGGCTCTAGACCAGCAAATTGATACTAACTACCTTGAAATTTTAGAGGCTTGGCTGCAAGTAGCATTACTAGTGTCACTTTTACACCTAATCATATCTATGATGAGTTGCATAAGACCAGCCACTGTATGCTGTAAGAGCTTTTGACAATTTTGCAAGGGATCAAGTCAAATAGTAGAGTATTTTGTCATTGCTTAACAATCTAATGGGTGTAAGGTAATACAGATACTTTTACCAGTTCTTGGGAGAAAATCGTGTACACTGAGCTTGAGAAGTTCTCAGGAACATATGTACAATGTTTGCGGCTCTTTGAATACTTCACCAAAATATCAGGCACCCGGGACATCCAAAATCTCAGAGTTATTTGAGGCAAATCCTCACTAGGAATTTGAGCAGAATTCTCCAAGATTTCTAGACTATGATCCAAGTAACCAAGTTAGATAAGCATTTGGGTGCTACTCTAAAGTTTACAACACTTTAAGCACTTTTGATGTAGTAATATTGTAAGAGTTCTGGAGCTATTAGAAGTGATAGGGAAAGCAAGTAGATTATGTGGTTTCACTAAATTTTTATTGCATGTAACTGACATGATCTTGGCAAGACAAATATGTAAAGTATGCTAAGGGAGCTCCCAAGAGCATGAGTGTCAAGTGTGGGGGCCGTTAAGCAAGCTTGAGATTATTCACTGCCTGGATATTTGATATTTTGGTCATATAATTGGAATAAATCACCATCAGGAATTTGGGTAAAGCACTCATAAGACTTTTGGATCATCATTCAAATAACCAAGTTAAGTGAATATTCTGATGAAATTACAAAGCTTGCAACGGAACCTATGCTTGTTATAGCTTCTCAGATGATTGGTAGCTAGGCTTAATGTATTGCTTAGGAATTGTGTATATAGCATGGAAAAAGCTTGATCCAGGTCAAATCTCATCCAACTTTTAAGTGGAAATTGGATAATATTCATCAAGATTTCCAGTATGGAAATAAACCTCTATTGTTATGGATAAATTCTTCCAAGATCCAAGATATATTGTCATTCAAGTATATATTGTAGCAAGATTCTGGGGTATATTGTGAGTGATTTGGAGGACTATAGAGGAATTGAATGATATTCCCTTACTGCTTTACTCAGATCAATTTGAGAGCTTGTACATCTGTGAGGCCTTTATAAAACCTATGATATAGGTATTTCAAGAAAATGCTGGGAAATGATGTGCAAAGTTTGGGGCCTTTTGGATGAGTTTTACAACTTCCGGGATTTCACCGGTTAAGAGAATTAGGCAGTATCTTGCCAAATATATTGTAAGTAAACTGATCATAATTTAGCAATCCCATCAATGGAAATTCTTTGATATATCAATATATTAGGTGTCAACTCAATAATAACAAAGCAAAATATGGTTTATCCGGACTGAAAGCACCTCTGAGAGAGCAAATTATACAGGCTTTGGTAGGAATTTGAAAAGATGCAAAAGTTGTTGTGTTATGGATTGGTAAGCCATTTGGGTAGTATTTCTTCAATTTGCCTACCACCACAGTCACATGATGATTTGAGCTACAATATTGTCAAATCTGTATGTAATTCAATGTCAACTAAGAATGTACTTCATACTTGAAATATATATGCATGAACTTATCATCTTCAACATCATCCACTGTAGTATAGCTCTCCAAGCTAGTAAAAGAACTTGATGGTTACTATGAGGTACCATGGTGGCATTACTCCAGACAATCCATCTTGCGCTAGTTGGTGATTACAATTAAATTGCATTCTTACTCGCACTGTATAGGGGCTTACCTAAACATAAATGAATCTTTGTTAGAATTATACATGCGGGTTGCTCCATCACACCCTTACAGATTGTACCAGGTTAGCTATGCCAAATTATGCCTGCTAGTGTATAATTGCTTCCATCAGAATAACAAAATTGGCTTCAGAAGGGGAAAAGTGTGAGGCTTATTCTGCACAGAGTACAGGAAAATATTGCGGTATGATTTACATTTATTTTGAATGGCCGCGGTCCAGTTGAAACCGAGGTCTGATTAGGAAGACCAGGTAGATTTAAAATACATGAATTTGCCCAAATGATATATGAAGAATGCACAAGGTGGTTCGTGTAGGTGCAATGTGCACTAGTTCAGTAGACTCCTTCTATAGGACTTACCATCACGCTTGCGGTCAAACATCTGATCGATTTCCTCAAGACTTAGCCCTTTCGTCTCCGGGACAAAGAAGAAGACATTGATGAACATAATGACTCCAAAGACGGCAAATACACCGTAGAGTCCCCATTTGATGGACTCCATTAGCTTTGGCACTACCAGACCAACCAAAAAGTTGAAGGTCCAGTTCGTCACCGTGGTAATGCTTAAGCATTTGGCACGAACTCTATTGGGATATATCTCGCTTGGGTAGACCCATCCAATGGGGCCCCACGTGAACGCAAAAAATGCCACGAAGCAAAAGATGATGGCTAAACATACGTAGCTGTAATTCTGTCTTTCAGAGTCTGTTGGCGTATATACAGCGAAGATGACAGCAAGAACGCCCATAGCGACCGACATGACAACCGAACCAGCAAGCAACAAAGGTCGTCGTCCCAGTTTGTCTAGGAATATCACACATGGAATCGTGAAAACGAAGTTCACAACTCCATTGATGGCGGTGGCCAAGAGGCGAGCTCCGGAGTCGTCAATTCCAAACGAATGAAAGATTGATGGCGCGTAATACATGATGGCATTGATACCAGTTAACTGCTGGAACGCTTGAATTGACACGCCGATAAGTAGTCGAACAAACAGATTGGGCTCGAATAGCTCATACCATGAGCCCGGGCCTATCTCACGCTCGAACTGAATATTCAGCTCTATTTCCATGAACTCGTCTTCTGGGTTGTTGCAAACCTTCCTCAATACGCACATAGCCTCGTCCTTGCGTCCTTGTGAAACAAGCCAGCGAGGAGTTTTTGGAAGAAACGACATTGAAAATAAGAGAACAATGGCAGGGGTGATTTGAATGGCCAACGGTAGGCGCCAAGTGATGTTTCCCTCCAGAAAGCTACTCCCGTAATTAACAAAGAAGCTCACCAGGATGCCAAAAGTAATTGCTAGCTGATGGAAGCCAACCAAACTCCCTCTTATGTGTTTTGGTGCAATCTCAGATTGGTACAGAGGTACAGCCATGGATAGTACACCGATGGCCAAGCCAGAAAGGATTCTGCCTGCGTAAATCTGGCCCAGGGAGAAGGCACTGGCTTGCACCACGCCGCCAATTGCGAAGAGGATTCCTCCGCATATGATGCTAAAACGACGTCCATAGAAATCAGCTATGTAGTAAGCAGCCAGCGAGCCCACGAAACACCCAAGCGTCAAACTACTCACGATGAAACCTTTGGAGAAAGCGCTGGAATATGGAAACTGAGTGTTAAATGCCTCCATATCCAACACACCGCTAATAACACCGACATCATAACCAAAGAGTAGGCCTCCTATTGAAGCTATGCCAGCAGCAATATAAGCATACAGCATAACTTCGATGTGGGTAGGCTGAAAAAGATTACAATGAGGACACTTCGGTTAGTGTTCAGGTTCTCGGGACGCTTCATTGATGTTAAATGACCATGGTCCAATTAGATCCCTCAAGATCCACCGACATATTCTTCTGGAGGTGCCTAGACTACTTAAAATTAACGCTAATTCAACTAGTTTCCTTTATTGACCAAGGGATTGCGCGTAGTGTTGATTCCACATAAATTAATGGCCCGAATTGGATCAGAAGCGCCCTTTATACGCCATTTACGAATCAATCATTGTCTGATGCTCATTGTTGAGACTATTAATTGGATATTATGTAAGGTCACTGACCTCATAGGTGTTACCAATTTTGCGGTGTTACGAGAGTAGAAGCCCAAGCCAGCCAAGCCAGCCATTCCAGCCTTTCCCATACATCAAGCCCAATACGTTTCTCATGCGTGGCAATATGGATTTGGTTACCAGTAGCAAAAACAACGTCCATGGATCCCACCATCTCCAATATCTCACGGCCAGATCGGGCCTCGCGATAAGTACTTGCGCATCCAGGGAACGCTTGAGCTGGGTGGGTGTAGGCAGTGGGTAGGTGGGCTCCGGTCTGCTCCAGTTGTCGACGGTTTGAAGGATTGCCGTATCCTCAGCACTGGAGACCAACGGTGCCCCAATGAATGCATCAGATACGGCCTCTTTGATGTAGGTCCCCCGTGCCAATGAAAGCAGCACTTCATGAGACTCGATCTAATCAGAGATTGACATTCACCACATCTCTCCTGTATCAATGAATCCGTTGTTCTACCTGATCATCCCGGAAAAATCCCCTAATCAGGCGATGTGCTTCGCCATGTACTCTCGCCTATTTTGAGAGCAAGTCTACCGATGCCCTGGATGGGAAATTCTACGGGCCAGTTGATTTGTGTGGTTCAGTGCATCGAATTCGTATACATGTCTGATTGCCTGGGCTTGAGTCTCTTTTAAGAGTTGAATGATCAAGCAACTGAGTGCTAGGAAGTCGCTGTATCTAACTAACCAATTAGCTAGAGATACGATTTATCTTCTGACACCCCCCTATGCATGGGTAACTGCGTCAGGTGGTATGGTTGGAATATTATTGCATTGTGTGGAGCTTGATTTTGTGCTTCAGCACTCAGTTGCCAATGCAACAGAATGAGGACTTCAAAATCGTAATATCTACGTAAGGTTACCAAAGCATCTCGTGACGTCGTATTTTTCCACGAGGCCAATTTCAATTGATGAAGAGTCCCATGTATCGCATGTTGCACGTGATGTCCCTGTGGCCACAATTTCGGCGATTAAATTATTCAAGTCGGCAATCCCTGGAGACATCATCGGTTAGGGCCAGAGCTAATACATAATAATGTTACTGCAATGATTCGCCAATCATTTCATCACAGTGACAGGTTTTGGATATCTCATAAGCATATATATTATCTTCAATACAAAACATCTATTGTTGATACAGAGGTCCATGTACTACAAACTAAAGATCGGTGATGTAGACAGGTATAAATATATGCCAGTAACCCACGGAGTCCCTAGTAATCCGTAAACCATCCTTTTGAGCCCAAGTCAATCACACATACATGAGTGCTTCTCTCTTTTCACTTTCATCCCAACTCCGACAAGTATTAGACTCCTATAGCTCCAACATAGTCCTGGCCTATTCCTCAGTAAAATCCAGAGTACTTGATCGCATTACCTCCACCGAGATATTCACATCGGGCCGGACAGACCAAGCGGAGTCCATACATCATAGACTTGTCAGTCAGATACCCATAAAGCCTAGCTACGTCGCCCCACGAAATCCAATAGTGCTGTGCCATGGTAAGTCCTCCTGCGTTTCTGAACCTATTGATCGAACGATAGTAACACCGACCTCCAAACAGGCCTTTACGGTTTCGATAAGCTAGGTTGGTATTCATCACTTGTTAGCAACCAACGACAAGCCACTTACTTTGGTATTTCAGGCCCGGATTTCTTACCTCTCCTCCAGGTTCACTATTGGAAAGGAATCAAAGAAGCACTCGAGGATTTGGGCGCCAAGGTGATCATCACTGGCGTCTCCAGGTAAGTCGCTTCTCATCTCCGCTGTGTTGAGTTTGGTTGACTAAATGGGGGCCGCAGAACTGGAGAGATCAGACGTCGCGCTCAGGAGATCCATAGTTGTCTGGAGGTAGCCGCAGCAGGGGATCGTGTAAACTTCATTGCGCATTCAATGGTACCAACCTTACGATGATCCGTCTCCTGAACAAGTCACTAACCACTTACCGTCACTAGGGGGGGTTGGATTGCCGGTATCTCATTACCCACCTGCGACCCAAAAAATACAAAGTGCAATCCTTGACCACCCTATGCACACCGCACAGAGGAAGCCCCTTCATGGACTGGTGTAGGGACCAGTTTGGTGTTGGATTTGTTTCTCTAGGCGAGGTTGCCCAAGAGGTCTACCCTGATCGCATGAAACGGAAGCACAACCTCCTCAAATACCTCTCTCCCACAAATGCCAAATACCCCGCGGGGTTTCATCCCGATCTTGGCTGGATCAGCTTTCTGCTGGATGAGCCCGCATACGCCAACCTTACGACCGACTACTGCCGAAAATACTTTAATCCAAACACACCCGATTCTCCAGATGTCGCCTACTTCTCTTATGGAGCCCAAGCTAAGGCGATTCCATGGATGTCGCCTTTATGGTTGACCCAAGGGGTTATAATGAGCCATGAAGGCGACAACGATGGACTGGTGAGCTTAGAGTCAGCACGCTGGGGCAAATATATCGAAACCATCGAGGCCAACCACTGGGATCTCAACAGTAGATTTAGAATTAGCACCATTGGCCAGACCCGGTTTGATGCAGTTGACTTCTTCCTTCGAGTAGCAACGCGCCTGTACCACGAGGGCTGTTAGCTCCTCCGCTAACTCCTTGTAAAACCACCCACCCTGTAGTAACCCTTATCGCGAAGTAGCGCTATTTAATCGTTCTGTATTTTCTTTTACAATTCTGCTTTGTATACTTTGAACAAAACAATCCTAGCATGTCGCTGTTGGCTGCTTCCCGTTGGATGCCTCAATACTGGCATGATCAAGAATCTTCCTGATTTTATCAGTGCGCATCCAAACCTGTCCATTCTTGAAATACAACGTAATACCATATGTTGATGTGTGCAATAAAGGTAGATAATATATACCGAAAGCCTTGGCACTGCACCAGGTTTGGGCCAAGAGTGGACAGCATGAGAATAGCCTCCATTTTTGGTAATCCTCCGAGGCCAAATCGCCGTAGTTTCCATTTCTATTTTGGGACACTCCTGCGGGTGTTCTGGACTAAAGCTAACCCGGGTTTCATGGCCACCACAAATCCTCGATTTCTTGGCTTACGCTATCCTCGGAGAAACTATAGTACGGCGCGAAGCAAAACTTGTATTTCGGCGATGCAAAAGTCCCAATAGGATGGGTTCCATGGTACCAACCAAGTCTAACCCAAACCGGGCACGTTCGTATAATGGCATTGTACTTCCGGCGGACACCTGATGACTACTGCAGCCTTGGGAAGCGTTGCAACGGATTCCCCAAGCACTCTAACAAGCACGCAGGCCGAAACTCGAGAAGGGGGCTTCCCGGAGCCCGCCTGGTGCAGTGCAAACCAGGCCACGTCTTGGAAAAAGGCACTCCAGGTATGTGGACGGCTAGCCTGGTAAATTGCTTCAGGAGACGATGAGAAATCCAGGTTCAGGGAAATCGATGGTCATAAGGAAAAATCTCCTTATTGCGTGTCACCTCGAACCGGATCTCGATGAATATTCTTTGCTCAGAATAACATGACGAAGATCGATCTTCATGAACTAATGTACGACTCCGTTTTGGCAATTGGCCATCCTTTACGCTGTCTGCCAGTGGTCGGCATGATTCTTGGCTCATGGCGTGATGGTTGTCTCGGGCTTTTTCCCAGCAATGGGGCCAAAAACGGCATATGTTACGGAGTATGCCAATCACCAATAATGGCACTGCATTGGTGCACAAAGGAAGATGGCGATTTATCCTGAATGGAGTGTTAGTCTGTCACTTGATGTGTAGCATGGCAAATAGATCTGGATTCTCACACACCTCTTAAGCCACTACGAGTGCAATTTCCTAGCCCACAACCTTGTATGCTCACTGATTTGGTTAAATCAGGAACCCTCTGGGAAACCGAATCTATTTGCTGTGTTGGAGAATGGCGACGATGCTGATGCTGATGTTGATGTTGATGGATCGGCTGGCAATAGGACCATACAATCATCAATTATAGACGAATCCGCCACATTAAATCTAGGCCTAGCCTGTCGTACTACGAGCGAATCTCTAATCTTGGCTTAAGATCCCACACCATATCATTGAGTAGCACTTCGCCATTCATGCCTTGGTAGCATTGATCTTATCTACCTCATCAACGGCAAAGCCGTTCAATGCCCAAGTGGGAGCATTGTTTCCATCGTGACTTGGAGCATGCAATACTGCATTCATTTGTCCAACAGCTCGCTGTGACAAAATTAAAAGTGTGGATCATTCCATTCAAGATCAGAATGCTTTGAGAAGGTGGCAGTTGGCACCACTCGATCTTTTATATTCAGTTGATCAATACCGCAAATATACCCTCGGTTTCTGCAATCAGGTCAACATCGATTTTCCGGATAAATATTGATTTTTAAGAAAGAGCTCCCATCTGTTTCTTATCTAAAACCCACCTAGATACCCCTCTACCTTAACCTCGAACCACAGACTTGCCAAGTATCTAATCCATTAATGTCCATCCAAAACGGCTGCTTATCACTTCCACACATCGGAGAATTTGTGGACGTTTCCGAGAAGCATTTTTCAACCCCACCGGTAGAGTGGAAGGGGAATTCGCCAACCACCAAAGAGCCCCACAAGAGAAAGCTTCCTGCCCTGGAGCCACGTGTGCAGACAGACACGCTGCAGTACTGGCGGGCTGGTCTGGACAAAAAGCTGACCAACTCGTATCTCTCTGCTATTGAAAAGAGAACCCAGCCTCATCCGTCTTCGGATTCCTCAAATGATGGAGAGCACAAGCCTCCTTTGGAGGAAGATTCGTATAAGAATCTACTGCCGTGCTTTGACTCTTCTACCTTCCAGGCCACTACGACGCTCGACTTCTCCAAGCAGGGGGTATCTCTGCTGGTTAACTCGGCTTTGGTCGTGGAACAAACAAAGCGCCCTGCAACGAGCTCCCTTTCCTCTTCTGACAATGAGCCAACAGAGGAGAGGGTTGTCGAGTTCTACAAAGGGCCGGTAATTATGACTCTTTCGAGAAACACCGATGGCCGAAGACACATCTGCGAGGTTTGCAAAAAGAGATTTTCCAGACCAAGCTCACTGAGAACTCACATGTACACGCACACCGGGGAAAAGCCCTTTTTCTGTGTCCATGAAGGCTGCAACAAAAGGTTTTCCGTGGAATCGAACCTCAGAAGACACCTCAGACTTCACGGAGCACAGCCTGCCGAGAGCAATTCCTTGGACGAATCATAACCATAACAAGCATCCCACATTCCAGTCCACATCATATCGTCATTTTGGCTCACTTTTTGTTTCATCACTCACTGTAAAAATCCCCCAGGTTTCTTCCCACTTTAATCATTTCCAAGATATCATATATCAATATCCCTTGTGTTTGCCCGCAGGCACAAGTCACCCTCTGATCCAATCTACTGCAGCCTTGTAAGCAACCCCCAGCCAAGAGGATGGCTATGAAGGGTCAAGTAATATCGTTAGAGCGTAGACAATTCGCACTTGTACCATATGTATTTCCCTTAGTCAATTCCCCCAACGATAAAATTCCCGAGATTTCCGCCATGAGTGACGCATTCGTATTTGCCCGGAACTTCGCCGCTTCCCCTGATCGCTTACCCACCAATGCTACGCATATGTGCCAAAGAACATTCTCTCCAGTGAGCAATGGTTGCTGGTTCCCGATACCCTTTAGGATAATCTTATCAAGACTAACA
This sequence comes from Basidiobolus meristosporus CBS 931.73, assembly GCA_002104905.1. Taxonomy (NCBI): domain Eukaryota; kingdom Fungi; phylum Basidiobolomycota; class Basidiobolomycetes; order Basidiobolales; family Basidiobolaceae; genus Basidiobolus; species Basidiobolus meristosporus. Next base: position 125,498 of record MCFE01000164.1, on the reverse strand, counting down.
CGGATGCTAATTCATGGGAGCCACCATTCAGAGTGAGTGGAGTTGGCCTTGTATTGATCGGCATCGCGCAGGTTAATCTTAAAACAATGTCAGCCATATTCAGCCATTGACCTTCCAATTGGGAGGTTGGCACTTGGTGGCATATCGCACAAGCAATGAGCTCTTTTCTGTACTGTGATCCCTTGCCTTACAAGGTAATCCACCAAATAGGAAGTCCAGCGCCTATATTCATGCGCAGCTACCACTAAACACATCGGACCGGTGAGATGGTAGTGACCCTCGGAACTATCTAGATCCCAAAATAGTGCTAAGTAAGAAGAGAGGATTTCTTTGGAATGGCATCCACAGGCGGCATGATGCAAAATCATGCCGCCTATATATATACTACGGATCCTGTCCAATGGCTGGCCTGTGGCAACGCAGCACCTTGGGTTTAAGTAGGTCTGGTCTGGATTTAACCCAGAAGAAGAAGAATTAACTTCATACAGATCTCGCTCCTTCGAGATGGCGATCTCCCAGGGTGTTCCCGGACAATGGATTTTCGCGTCCGAGGCAAGAATCCTGGCTGTTTTATGGGCTTTTGGTAAGTTCGGTCGAGACCGGGTGCACTCCACTTTCCACTGCTGGAATCCTCTTTTACGGAAAGGGGGATATACTCGCAGGTTTGGGCGAAAATCGCCGGCGGGCAACTTGGTTGCGCTTCGTGCTTAAGGGATTTTCCGGTATGCGAAACGACTGGACAACCTAGCGTAACTCGCTGTTGCGAAGAAGCACGCGAACGCAAATAGTGCCCCATACCTAGGGAGGTCCCAAACAAGCCCGCTTTAGTCGGCAACACACATGCTTCAACAAATCAACCAGTCATATATATCCCAGCTCCCGTCAGCAAAACACCTTGTCAATGCACAGAGTGTGAACTTCATCTTTCTTGTAGTCACCAACAAACAAATCGCTTGAACACACCAAACATGATCTGAACAATTGACAAGGAATGGAGCGAACGCAAAAGAAGGAGTCATGCAAAAATGGTCAGTTCTGTAGAAGGAATTGAGCTTTCGATATTGAATGTAGTTTGTCTATCAGAAGAACAGAAATGGCTACATAAAATAGGAGATACATCATGGTGGGAAAGAGAGAACGTGAGGTTGGATATAATTACATTTCCATTGGGAGGAAGCCAGTTAATAAAAAATTGAAAACAACCAAATGAGTTATGTATGATGGCTTGTTTAATTGTCCTCAAGATCGTCCTCCTCCTCCTCTTCTTCTTCCTCCTCCTCCTCCTCTTCCTCTTCTTCCTCCTCCTCTTCGTCCTCATCATGTGAAACTTCCTCGTAGAAATGTTTGAGATATTTCTCGGCCTCTTGATACTCCTCCTTCACTTGAGTCAGCAAGGAGGTGATCTTTTCCAGGGCCTCCTCCTCAGGAATACTCTTCGTACCAGTCTCGTCCTTTTGATTCCCATAGTGTTGGATCTTCTCGCAGGAAACCTTGACCTTTTGGAGGCCTAGGGCGGCTGAGCTGCCTTTGAGGAAATGGCCCAACCGGGAAAGCGCCTGAAGATCTTTCTCGCCCCTAACACAGCAAAAAAGAAGCGTTCTCGAGGTTAGCAAATGTGTCTACTTCAAGGGCAAACAAGTCGGTCATTGGAAGACCCCGTTTCAAGGGACATCTCCATCGGACACGACTAGAGCAAACAAAGGGAAGAAACTAACAGGGCGTTATCCATATCATTGAAAGTGGTCTCGGCTTGCTCGAAGTAGTTGTATACTATAGATTTGGAGAACTCGTGGTCGTCATCATCGTCCATCTCCAACAGTTGATCGAAAGTGGCGTGATCGATGAGGTCGTTCTCTTCCTGAAAACCAGAATCGAGTCAATTGGTTGAGCACACGGTTGGCACTTTATCTGAAAGAAGTGGGAGAGAACCGAAATTTACCTTTAAATCGGCCATCCTGAATACCAAAGTGGAGCTAAAAAATAGGTGGAAGTTCAACCAGCGGAAATCTTTTCAACCCAACAGTATCGCCAATTCTCTTAGTAGATTCTCTAATGCTGGGGGGGGGAGGGCATCTTTTTTTTCAGAGATATTCTGGACCAACATCAAGTCCATGCCATCCTACAATATTTCCTAGGAATCCTGAAATGTTCCATAATTCAGTGGATGGATAAGCCAATACTATATAATCGAAGTGTTCTGAAAATGGAAGGTTTATGCAGCTATCAGATATTACACTTAAATGTTGCACTGTCCGCTTAGTAATTTTAGTGCTGCCTTTTCATAGGTGACATCATTAGCCTGGGATGGATGGAGATCCAGCACGTTTCAATCTTTGCTTAGCACCAAGTTATACGGCGAGGAACCCATTGGTGGTAGGGACCTAAGCAGCCCGCTAGCTGTAGGGTTGGAGGAAATTCCACAGAATTTGGATTCCAGAAACGCGACCGAGCATGCACACTGTCAACTGAGGGGCTGCTGTGATACTGAGGCTCAGGTGACATCCCCGAATCCATCGAAATCACCACGCTGCTGCTCCGGGTAATCTTGCATGCTAGTGTGTGCATCCAACGAGGACCCTAGCGTCTAGAACCATCTCATGCACAATGGATATTATTGGAATTTACATTACTGTATGATCACGTCCATACGTCCATACGTCCATCCCCTTTGAACGGGGGGAGGAAGGTGTAACTTGACAACAATCATGGCTTGTTGACCCGGTGATATGGGTGATGGGGTGTATGAATATCTAAATTAAGGCCCGTGTTCATCGGCCGAGCTGGGTACTGGAGCAGCAATGGATTGGGATGGAAATCGGCCTGAAGTCGTGTATTACCATCGTCTGTTCATGCTGGTCAGTAAAGCGGTTGTTGGCATAATCCTGTTGGCTTACGACACACTACTCATTCAACTCAACCAAGCAGTCCTTCCTGGAAATCGCTCCTTTCACCTTGCCCAACAAATCACGGTTTCAAACAGTCGGTGTTGTCAACACTCAACCAGAGCTCCCCAAGATCCATTGGGGAAGCTGAGAAGTCCACTGCCAGGGTAGTGTGGATTTCCTCCATTGCCCAGCCTGCACACAGACGTCAAATGGATGTATACAAGTAACCAATCCGGCCACTGGGAAGTCTAGAAAATCTAGTACCACCAATGTCCAGATCATTGATGGAGAGGCTACCAAAGGTATCAGCTCTCTGTTGACAGTCATTGATTTTGTACCAATTCTCTCAGATATACGGATGTCACGCTTGATCATGGTTTTTTTGGATGTTAACACCTGTGGCTTGATTTAAGATACAACTTTTCGAATAGTGCTGAGGATTGCTTTCCACCCTACAGACTCCAACCAGCCACTGCCCTATTTAGAGCCATGGTTCTTGCATAGCAATTCATGCTTGGGCCTACATTTGTTAAATGTAATTCAATAGTTTGGAGTTCTGGAAGTTCCCAATAAAGTCTATCCTATTTCAATGGATCCACACTTGACTTGATTGATTAATACCATATTGACTAGTTCTCCCAATCACTGAGGTCCCCAAAGCTATGGATACCTATTGTGCACCTGGTGTTGTAAGAGTCTTGAAGGTATTGGAAGTGACCGGGAAAGCAAATAGATTATATGGCTTTCAATTAATGACTCACTGAATGTAAAAGTTGTATCAATATTGTTGTAAGAGTCTTGGAGATATTGGAAGTGATTGGGAGGACAAGTAGGTTATGTGGTTTTCACCTGATGATTTATTGAATGTAAAGGTAGTATCTATACTTTTACATGGTTTTGGCATAACAAATGCATAGAATAGGTTTTGGAAGGTCCCAAGAAAATGTGTGCAAGGCTTGGAGCTGTTTGGACAACTTTGAGAATTTTCATGCTCTGGGTACCTGGTATTTTGGTGAAAATATTCTAAGTAAATCCCAACAAGGAATTTGGTAGGTATTCTCTAGGATTTGAAGGTAGTAATATAAGCAACCAAGTTAGGTGAATATTGTTGTAAGAGTCTTGAAAATATTGGAAGTGACTGAGAGAACAAGTAGATTGTGTGGTTGGCATTACAGACACGTAGAATAGGTTAAGGAAGGTCCCAAGAACATGTGTGCAAAGTTTGGGGCTGTTTGGACAACTTTGAGAATTCTCATGTTCTGGGTACCTGGTATTTTGGTGAAAATATTCTAAGTAAATCCCAACAAGGAATTTGGTAGGTATTCTCTAGGATTTGAAGGCAATGATCTAAGTGACTAAGTCAGGGGAGGATTTTGGTAGAATTACAAATTTTTACAACTCTCTCACTCAACTAAATGCTCATACTGACTAGTCCTAATTTCAACCTAAGATATTCAGACTTGTCTCTAGTTAATGGTTTGGTGAATATAACTGCAATCATTTCATCTGTAGAACAGTAAGCTAAGTTAACCAAGTTATTCTCTATAGCTTTACATATGAAATGGTTTATAATATATGTGTGTTTAGTTCTAGCATGAAAAGTTGGATTACTACCTAGTTGTATACAACTTTGATCTTCTTGTAACACTACTGATCATAGATTGATAAGGAAGCTCAGGGCTCTCAGATGGCCCTAAGCTCTCTTGACTTTGTTGAGTTTTGACTAAGTCAAGGTTTGTCTCCATTGGTGTAGCTGCTAGTTTACAGTGTTCCATTTAGTACTGCTTTAGTATATCTTGAATTGGCTTAGGGTGTTAGTCTGGGTACTTCTGTCTATGGAGGACTTTATCCCCAGGTAGTTACTGAGTGCTCCTAGATTCAACATCTTGAACTCTTTGGATAGGCTGGAATTAGTCTCTTCCAATGTTTCTAGGTTATTGATGGCTATAATAATTATTGTAAAAACTTGTGATTCCACCTAAATACTCACATAAATTGGTCACTTGGATTGTTACCTTCAAATCCTAGAAAACACTGACCAAATTCCTTGTTGGGATTTACTTAGAATATTTTCATCAATATATCTGAAACCCAGAGCATGAAAATTGTCAAAATTATCCAAACAGCCACAAACTTTGCACACATGTTCTTGGGACTTTCCTTAACCTATTCTACATGTTTGTAATGCTAAGACCCTGTAAAAGTACAATTACTACTTTTACATTCAATAAATAATGAAGTGAAAACCACATAATATACTTGTCCTCCCAATCACTTCCAATATCTCCAAGACTCTTACAGCAGGTTATGAGCCCCAAGCTGCTGCTCTCTACAATGTATACTACTGCTCTAACTGGAACTTTTCCCTCTACTGAGAAGTTAGATGGATCTAACTACCAAGTGTGGAAGGTGAAGATGAAGATGTTGCTACAAGAAAGAGGCCTTTGGGATACTGTTGTGGGAGAAGAATGCCTTCCTAAAAATGAGGGAGAGGAAGCCTTGAAGTACCAGAAGAAAGAATAAAGTGCCTTTAACTGCATTTGCCTTAATGTTAAAGACAAACTGCTAATCCAATGCTCAAGAGCAAAAATGGCAAAGGATGCCTGGAAGGCATTAGAAGACACCAACCAGCCATTTTCAGCCACAAAAAAAAGTATCTGAGACAAAAATTCTTTACTACAAAGATGCAGCCAGCAGAACAAATGAAAAATATAATTAATAGAATTACCCTGCTAGTAGATAAGATGGAATCTGTGGGTGTACCAACTACTGATGAGGATGTGACAGTAACAGTTCTGAATAGCCTGACAGATAAGGTCTAGGGCCTTGTATCAGCCCTGGAGTCCAGAACTGAAGATTTGACCTTAAATTACATATATGAAAAGCTCCTGGATGAAGGATTAAGAAAATTAAGTGCCAATAAGAAGGAAAAAGAAAATGCTTTAATAAGTAATGATAACCAGCAAAGGAAGTACCCAAGACCATAAAAAGGCAACAGCAACCTGTTTTGCAACAATTGCAAAAGGACAGGACACACATCAGACCGGTGTCTCAAAAAGAGAGATAATCAGCAAAAGAAGCCTGAATATGGAAATGCTGCAATAACTGAAGATAGACTACTCATATCTGCACTAAATATGACCACAAACAAGGATTCTCAGACATGTTATATTGACTCTGGAGCATCTCACACTTTACACACCAAAAAGAACTTTTTACCCAATATTAAGAAAATCCAATCAAGAAGTTTTTTATGGGTGACAATAATGTTGTAAAAGTTTGTAATTCCACCTAAATACTCACCTAACTTAGTCATTTAGATCATTACCCTCAAATCCTAGAGAATACTGACCAAATTCTTTGTTGGGATTTACTTAGAATATTTTCACCAAAATACCAGGTACCCAGAACATCAAAATTCTCAAAGTTGTCCAAACAGCCCCAAACTTTGCACACATGTTCTTGGGACCTCCCTTAACCTATTCTACGTGTCTGTAATGCCAAGACCAGGTAATAGTATAAATACTACTTTTACATTCAACAAATCATTAAGTGAAAATCACATAACCTACTTGTCCTGCCAATCACTTCCAATATCTCCAAGACTCTTACAGCAGGTTATGAGCCCTAAGCTGCCACTCTCTGCAATGTCTACTACTGCTATTACTAGAATTTTTCCCTCTGCTGAAAAGTTGGATGGATATAACTACCAAGTGTGGAAGGTGAAGATGAAGATGCTGCTACAAGAAAGAGGCCTTTGGGATATTGTCATGGGAGAAGAATGCCCTCCTAAAAACGTGGGAGAGGAAGCCTTAAAGTACCTGAAGAAAGAACAAAGTGCCTTTAACTGCATTTGCCTTAATGTTGAAGACAAATTGCTAATTCAATGCTCAAGAGCAAAAACAGCAAAGAATGCCTGGAAGGCATTAGAAGACACCTACCAGTCATGTTCAGCTGCTAAGAAAATGTATCTAAGACAAAAATTCTTTACTACAAAGATGCTGCCTGGAGAAGAAATGAAAAATCTAATTAACAGAATTACCCTGCTGGTAGATGAGATGGAATCTGCAGGTGTACCAACTACTGATGAGGATGTGATAGTTACCATCCTGAATAGCCTGACAGATAAGTTTCAGGGCCTTGTATCAGCCCTAGAGTCCAGAACTGAAGATTTGACCTTAAATTATGTATATGGAAGGCTCCTGGATGAAGAATTAAGAAAATCAAGCACCAATAAGAAGGAAAAAGAAAATGCTTCAATAAGCAATGATAACCAGCAAAGGAGGTATCCAAGACCCTGCAAAGGCAACAGCAACCTGTGTTGCAACTACTGCAACAGGAAAGGACGCACATCAGACCGGTGTCGCAAAAAGAGAGATTATGAGCAAAAGAAGCCTGAATGTGGATATGCTGCAACAACTGAAGATAGACTATTCATATCTGCACTAAATATGACCACAAACAAGGATTCTCAGACATGTTATATTGACTCTGGAGCATCTCACACTTTACACACCAAAAAGAACTTTTTACCCAATATCAAGAAATTCCAGTTAAGAAGGTCTTCATGGGTGACAATAGAACACTTGATGCAGCAGGAGCAGGAACTATCCATGTAAACCTTAGAAGCAGTGAAGGAAGCCATAGACTGACCCTTAAAGAAGTACTCTATGTACCAGAAATAGCCAAGAACCTACTCTCTGTAAGTAAGGCTACAGCAGAAGGACTCAGTTTCAGTTTTGACAATTCTGGATGCAGGATCACTGATCAAAATGGTGCCCATATTGCTTTGGGCATCAGAGATCAGAATCTATACAAGTTGACTTATATTCCATCATATCTGGAATCCAATATAAGTAACTTAAATGAAGCAACACCAATGCTTTGGTACAGGAGATTTGGACACATCAATTTTGATCATTTGCGTAAAATGATCAAAATCAGCTAATTTCTGGAGTGAAAATTGATCCCCCAGCTAATTTGGAGCACTGAGAAGCCTGCATATATGGGAAACAAGCCAGACAACTGTTCAAGAGCTTTGGGTAAATCAAAACTAAGCAAAAATTAGATCTAATTCACTCAAATCTGTGTGGACCTATGCAAAATTTATCCTTAGCCAGGATGAAGTATTTAATCACTTTTATTGATGATTATACAAGATACACATGGGTCTACTGCATGCAGAGAAAGGAAGAAGCTCTGTCTAAGTTCAGGGAGTTTAAAGCCATGGTGGAGAGAGAAACTGGTGAAAAAGTCAAGAAAATACGCTCTATCAATGTTGGAGAATATACCTCAAAACTCTTCATCCACTTCTGCAAAATTCATGGGATAAAGCAAGAGACTACTGTACCATACTCCCCACAGCAAAATTGAGTAGCAGAACATGGTAACAGATCAATAATTGATATGGCAAGATCTATGATCCATGATCAAAAATCATCCACTAAATTTTGGGCAGAATCAGTTGCCACTGCTGTATACCTTAGAAATAGGAGTTATAACAGAATACTTTGTGATTCTACTCCATTTGGAGCATGGTATGGGTACAACCAAGTGCAGAACATCTAAGAATATTTGGGTGTACAGCATATGCCAAAAAACTGGCCGGAAATCAGTCAAAATTTTAGCCAAAAAGAGTAAAATGCATATGTTTGGGCTACTGCAATGAGAGTAAGGCATACGGACTCTACAATGCCAAAGCAAAGAAGCTAATAAAGTCCAGGGTTGTGCTGTTTGATGAAAATTCAAAATTTTCACAAAAAATGACATCAGATGATGACAAAATTTGATCTCAAGTCCACCAATTGTCAGGATTGAATCAGAGCAAAACAATGAAAATTTTGTCACTCCAGAGGACTCTACCACCATGGTTCAGCCAGAATCAGTGCCCAGGAATATCCCAGAAGTGATCATTCCATTATCAAATGCCTGGAGATCCAATTGGACAAGAAATAGCCCTAATTACTATATCAATGAGGGTACAAACTTAGCCTATGCCTATTCAGTCCATATTGATGAGCCCCTGACTGTAAAAGAGGCCCTAAATAGCCCTCAGGCAAAGTTTTGGAGATCTGCAATGACTGAGGAATATCAGGCACTGATGGAAAATCAAACTTGGGACTTAGTCAAATTACCAATCAACCGAAAATCAATTGGATGCAGATGGGTCTTCAAGACAAAATACAAGGCTGATGGTACAATTGAAAGATACAAAGCAAGACTTGTAGCCAAAGGATACTCTCAAACAAAAGGACTTGACTATACTGAGACCTTTGCACCGGTAGCCAAGTTTAATTCCATCAGATTAATATTGGCTATTGCAGCAAGCTAAGTTTTTTATTCATCAAATGGATGTAAAAACTGCATTTTTGAATGGAGAACTTGATGAGGACGTGTATATGGACCAGCCTGATGGGTTTGTTGACCAAGATAAACCCCATTTGGTCTGCAAGCTTTAAAAGTCACTATATGGTCTCAAACAATCACCAAGACTCTGGAATTGCAAGATAGCTTCTTTTTTGGAATCTTTGAGTTTCAAAAGGAGTAATGCTGACTGTAGCATATATTAGAAGCCAGATAGAGCAAATCCAGTTCTATTAGCTCTATATGTGGATGATCTTATTATAGCTACCAATAACCTAGAAACATTGGAAGAGACTAAATCCCGCCTATCTAAGGAATTCAAGATGTCCAATCTAGGAGAACTTAGATACACCTTTCTTTACTGTCAAGGAGCTATTTCATGGAATTCAAGAAAGCAACCAACTGTAGCACTTTCCACCACAGAGGCAGAGTATATAGCAGCCTGTGAAGCTACAAAAGAAGCAATGTGCTCAAGAAAACTTCTTACAGACTCAGGCCAATGTCAAAAAACGCCTATTACTTTATTTCAAGATAATCAAGGATGTATACAATTGGGTAGAAATCCAACTTTTCATGCTAGAACTAAGCACATAGATATTAGATATCATTTCATATGTGAAGCTATAGAGAATAACTTAGTTGGCTTAGTTTACTGTCCTACAGATGAAATGATTGCAGACATATTTACCAAACCATTAGCTAGAGACAAGCTTGAATATCTTAGGTCAAATTTAGGACCAGTCAGTATGAACATTTAGCTGAGTGGGAGTGTTGTAAAAGTTTGTATTTCCACCTAAATATTCACCTAACTTAGTCACTTAGATCATTACCTTCAAATCCTAGAGAATACTGACCAAATTCCTTGTTGGGATTTACTGAGAATATTTTCACCAAAATACCAGGTACCCAGAACATGAAAATTCTCAAAGTTGTCCAAACAGCCCCAAGCTTTGCACACATGTTCTTGGGACCTTCCTTACCCTATTCTACGTGTTTGTAATGCAAAGACCAGGTAAAAGTATAAATACTACTTTTACATTCAATCAATCATTAAGTGAAAACCACATAGTCTACTTGTTCTCCAAATCACTTCCAATATCTCCAAGACTCTTACAACACACCTAACTTGGTTGCTTATATCATTACCTTCAAATCCTAGAGAATACTGACCAAATTTGTTGTTTGGATTTACTTAGAATATCTTCACTAATATATCAGATATCCAGTGCATGCAAATTCTCGAAGTTTTCCAAACAGCCCCAAACTTTGCACACATGCTCTTGGGATCTTTCTTAACCTATTCTATGTGATTGTAATGCCAAGACCAGGTAAAAGTAAAAATACTACTTTTTCATTCAATAAATCATTCAGTTAAGACAACATCATCTACTTGTCCTCCCAATCACTTCCAATATATCCAGGACTCTTACAACAGGCTATGAGCCCCAAGCTGGCACTCTCTGTAATATCTACTACTGCTCTTACTGGAATTTTTCCCTCTGCTGAAAAGTTGCATGAATTTAACCACCAAGTGTGGAGGGTGAGGATGAAGATGCTGCTACAAGAAAGAGGCCTTTGGGATATTGTCATGGGAGAAGAATGCCCTCCTGACAACATGGGACAGGAAGCCTCAAAGTACCAGTAGAAAGAACAAAGGGTCTTTAACTGTATTGCCTTAATGTTAAAGACAAATTACTAATTCAATGCTCTAGAGCAAAAACAGCAAAGAATGCCTAGAAGGCATTAGAAGACACCTACCAGTCATGTTCAGCTGCTAAGAAAATGTATCTGAGACAAAAAATCTTTACTACAAAGATGCAGCCAGGAGAACAAATGAAAAATCTAATTAACAGAATTACCCTGCTGGTAGCTGAGATGGAATCTGTGGGTGTACCAACTACTGATGTGGATGTGATAGTAACCATCCTGAATAGCCTGACAGACTAGTTTTAGGGCCTAGTATCAGCCCTAGAGCTCAGAACTGAAGATTTGACATTAAATTGCATATATGGAAGGCTCCTGGATGAGAATTCAGCAAATGAAGCACCAATAAGAAGGAATAAGAAAATGCTTTAATAAGCAATGATAACCAACAAAGGAGGTACCCAAGGCCTTACAAAGGCAATAGCAACCTGTGTTGCAACTACTGCAAAGGGACAGGACACACATCAGACCGGTGATTCAAAAAGAGAGATAATCCTCAAAAGAAGCCTGAATATGGAAATGCTGCAACAGCTGAAGATGGACTATTCATATCTGCTCTAAATATGACCACAAACAAGGGTTCTCAGATATGGTATATTAACTCTGGAGCATCAGAACACTTTACACTCCAAAAAGAACTTTTTACCTAATATCAAGAAAATCCAATCAAGAAGTTTTTTATGCGTGACAATAAAACACCTGATGTAATGGGAGAAGGAACTATCCAAGTAAACCTTAGAAGCAGTGAAGGAAGCCATAAACTGACCTTTAAAGAAGTACTCTATGTGCCAGAAATAGTTAAGAACCTACTATCTGTAAGCAAGGCCACAGCAGAAGGACTCAGTTTCAGCTTTGACAATTCTGGATGCAAGAACACTGATCAAAATGATGCACATATTGCTTTGGGCATCAGAGATCAGAATCTATACAAGTTGACTTATATTCCATCATATTTGGAAGCCAGTATAGGCTACTTAAATGAAGAAACACCAATGCTTTGGCACAGGAGATTTGGGCACATCAATTTTGATTATTTGTGCAAAATGATCAAAGATTAGCTAATTTCTGGAGTAAAAATTAATCCCCCAGCTAGTTTGGAGCACTGTGAAGCCTGCATATATGGGAAACAAGCCAGACAACTGTTCAAGAGCTCTGGGTTAGTCAAAAGCAAGAAAAAATTAGATCAAATTCACTCAGATCTGTGTGAACCCATGCAAAATTTATTCTTAGGCAGGATGAAGTTTTTAATCACCTTTATTGATGATTATGCAAGATACACATGGGTTTACTTCATGGAGAGAAAAGAAGAAGCTCTGTCTAAGTTCTGGGAGTTTAATGCCATTTTTGAGGGAGAAACAGGTGAAAAAATCAAGAAAATACACTCTGACAATGGTGGAGAATATGCCTCAACACACTTCATCCACTTCTGCAAAATTCATGGGATAAAGCAAGATACTACTGTACCATACTCCCCGCAGCAAGATGGAGTAGCTGAATGTGCAAATAGATCAATAATTGATATGGCAAGATCTATGATCCTGATAAAAAATCATCCACTGATTTTTGGGTGGAATCAGTTGCTGCTGCTGCATACCTTAAATATAGGAGTTATAAAAGATTACTTTGTGATTCTACTCCATTTGCAGCATGGTATGAATACAGACCAAGTGCAGAACATCTAAGCATATTTGGGTGTACAGCATATGCCAAGAAACTGCCTGGATATCAGTCAAAATTTTAGCCAAAAAGTGGGGCAGTTAAGCTAATTCTTAAATACCTAAAAGGAACTGCTGATATCTGCTTAAGATACACCTATAAGGACTTGGAACAAGTTCTTGTGGGATACTCTGATGCTGATTGGGGACAAAATTTAGAAGACAGAAGATCCACCACAGGCTACACCTTGCTTTGCTGTCAAGGAGCAATTTCATGGAATTCAAGAAAGCAACCAACCATAGCACTTTCTACCGCAGAGGCAGAGTATATGGCAGCATGTGAAGCTACAAAAAAAGCAACGTGCTCAAGAAAGCTTTTTAAAAATTTAGGCTTATGTCAAAAACCCCTGTCACATTATTACAAGATAATCAAAGGAGTATACTATTAGGTGGAAATCCAACTTTTCAGGCTAGTACCAAGCACATAAATATTAGACATCATTTCATACATGAAGCTGTAGAGAGTAATATAGTTAGCTAAGTTTACTGTCCTACAGATGAAATGATTGTAGACATATTTACTAATCCATTAGCTAGAGACAAGTTGATTGTAGACATATTTACAAAACCACTGGCTGGAGACAAGTTTGAATATCTTAGGTCAAAATTAGGACTAGTCAGTATGAACATTTAGTTAAGTGGGAGTGTTATGATAAGTTTATAACTTCAACTAAGTACTCACCAAGCTTAGTCACTTGGATCATTACCTTCAAATATTAGAGAATACTGACCAAAATCCTTGTTGGGATTTACTTAAAATATTTTCACCTAAGTATCAGGTACCCAGAACATGAAAATTTTATAAGTTGTCAAAACAGACCCAGACTTTTCACACAAGTTCTTGGGACCTGTCTTGGCCTATTTGATGTGCTTTTTATGCAAAAACTGTGTAAAGAATAATTACTACTTTTACATTCTAAAGTTTTTAATTAGAAACCATATAATCCACTTGCTCTCCCAGTAACTCCCAATATCTCCAAGACTCTTACAGCTATAATCTAGGTACTGGATAATTTGGTGAAGATGTTCTAAGTATACCCCAACAGAAAATCAGTAGGTACAGAATGCTAGTCACAGAAAAAGATTTGTGTAATGACTAAGTTAGCCTGAATATCAGGTGACAACCTGATAATACAGCAGTTTTCACTTTGTGACTTACTGAATGTAAAGGTAGAGTTGATATCTTTTCAGGGCCTTGGCAAAGCAAACCAGGAGAATACATTTAGGAAGGTACTAAGAGCATAATGTGCAAACATTGGGGCTGATTAGACAACTTAATCAAACTTCATGTTCTGGGTACCTGATGTTTTGGTGCATATATTCTGAGTAAATCCCAACAAGAAATTTGGTTGGGATTCTCTAATATTTGTATGTAGTTATCTAAGTAACTGAGTTATGTGCATATCAGGGTGCAATCACAAGTCTTTGCAACAGGTTTCATCTGATGATTTAATCAATGTGAAAATAGTATTTATACTTCTACATGATCACGGATAAACAAACATGTAAGACACATTCATAAAGATCCTAAGAGTGTGTGTGCAAAACTTGTGGCTACTTAAATAGTTTTGAGAAATTGCATGCTCAGGGTATCCGGGAGTAGTTGTAAATATTATGAGTAATTCCTTATAAGCAGTTTGGTTAGACTTCTCAGAGATTTGTAAGTAATAATCTAAGTGACTAAGCTAGGGGAGTATTTATGTGTAGTTACCAAATTTGCAACAAAATATTGATACCAGCTCTGCATTGAACATATCATTGAGTGAAAGCCCCATGAACTCTTTGTTCCTCTAAGAACTTCCATTATTGCAAAGCTCTTACAGCACATTCTGTTGGTGTATCCCTATAATTCAAAATATCCCTGAAAACATGCTTTTAATTCTTAATATTTGCTATTTTCAGAGTATAAGCTTATAGAACTTATAGAAGATTTCACCAAATGGACTAATATTTGTAACATTGTTGAAATCAAGATTTTAAGCATGACCTCAATTATCAATACTATGCTCACATGCAAAATACATCTATAAGATGTCAATAAGAAACTAACATATTTGCATCATTAGTATATTAGACTAGTGCTATATTGAGCCATTGTATTCTTTATACTTCAGGTAACAGCTAGGTCTGTTCAGCAATGTACGGATTTGATGTGCTCTAATTGTAGGAGCAAAGTAGCAGCACTTAGACAGACGTAGTCATCAACAGTCTTGTACGGAAAGAGGAAAGTTTATTGGATGCTGAAGAGCCCACGCTTTCCAGCTACACGTGAAGATCTCCCGTTGAACTGGATTTGTTTGGATTTCGTGTTCCAAACTTCAGGAGTTGGAAATTAGTTTGTCTCCATGACAACATTTCTGTTATTTGAGGAATAGAGTGATTTTGCTCGATATCAACTGCCAGCTAACAGATCTAAAACAAATTAGACTTATTGGTGATTAATTAAGTCAAACTCACTCGGCGACAATGGTGAATGGATCCAAGAAAAGCTACCAATGCTAATTATAGCTGATTCTATCCCGATCCAGAAGTGCCAATCACTCTGACTATGCCAGCTTCTCGCCATAACTCCAAATGGCAGTCAGTTACGGAATTGAATGGATGATGATTGTATTCCGGTTCAGGTATTATTTGCAGCTTTGTGGTTGAACGAACCACATACACGTCAGGCATAATTAGCCTGTGAGATGTGCCAAGGACACAAAATCCCAACAGCTGAATCTATCCAGAGGCGTCTAAAACTAGCCATATTACCTACCATTCTTATGTCGGGAGGCTTGAGAGGTCGCAGATAGTTGATACGTTGATATGCAGAGATGACCTACGCACAAGATACCGCGATATGCGCAATGGAAGTACAAGATACATTTGATCATCTTGAGCAGTATACACATGCATATACCTGGTCAGCCAAACAAGGCCCTGTTACAAAAAATCCTGGGTGACCAACTGACCACTGTGGCTCCGTGTAACATGGATTCCTCATAGCCGCACTAACCATATAGCATCACTCCATTCTGGTAAGATGGCCATCGAATGGTGATTTTAAAATCGCCCTGTCTTGAATCTTTGATCGTGGAATGCATGACACGACCAAGAATTGGGCCCATGACAGGAATGTGGCTCACCAGCACTTACAGGCATTAACCGCACCAATGGCACCCGATTCCATCATCGAAGATCTGGCCTGGAATCGGCAAAGGTCCACGTGGAAAAATCGCCTCTCCAAGTTTGGTGATGATAGGCACGATGGGATCGTGTGGTTGATTCAGGTTTCGTTGTTTCGTGAATCGTTCACCCTCCCTCAAGGTTTTCATATGGTTTTGATGTCATTCCAACCTCTCCAGATTAGATACCAAATCGCATCTTGGCCGAAAGGCCTTTTCGAGTAATAGAAATCCGCACCCACCGGGACCAGGTGCTGGCAATAGCCTTCATTAGAATATTGGTCTTCAATGAGCGCAACCATTCTAGGTTTCTGCTCACAAATGTGGCTACCAATCCAGCGCAGGTAAATCCTGGCTTCTGCTGGCCTTTTTCATTGCTTACTTGGTAGTTACCCTGCCTAGCATCGCAACCCCTTTCTCTGCGAGAGGCAGGAGATAAGTGATCAGCAAGAATTGATTGGAAGCGGCTGCCGGGAGATTACTGCTTTATCCTGGCCGTGAAGTTACAAAAGTTGGTCTATCTGATATTGCACATATCACACCCATTACACAAACTGAGGGTTGTTAGACGAAATTCAGGCTTTGAGCTCGAACTGGCTTAATTGTTGCCATGCTTTAACGCTAAAGGGAGGTCGCTCGAAAAGGGAATGGATTAGGGTTAGGGTCAGTTAGACTTGGCGTGCCATTGGCAATCGGCTCTTTGTGTCTAGGATGGCAGAGGAGACCCTGGTCAAGCTCAATGGATTTCCGATGATAGGCTCAGATCCAATCAGCGGTCAGCTTCTTAGCGTACGGGGTGATTGGTTAGTCGAGTTCAACACCGTAATTTCGAAGCCGTACACGCTAAGGTTTCCATTTGACAATCAAAAGACTGGAGATTGGTGGGAATCCTAGCACACAACGACACCCACACCCGCACCCACACATGCGCAGACACACCATCTCGCTGCCCCTACCTGCGATCTCTTGATCAACGGCACTTCGCTTCGCCGCTGCCAGATACATGTTGCCTACCATTTCCCGCGCTTCATTGGTGGTGAGCAGAGGTAGGGGAGCGGGTGCAATAGGGTCATGCAAGCTCGCAAAGTCGATGATGTAAGAAAAAGAATGGAAAAAAGTTCATGAGCGTCTCCGGCTTAACGATCCGAATTTCGTGCCTTCCATATTAGTCCATTATTATGCAGCGTTACTAATTGTACTCCATGTTTTCTCGTAGGCCCATTCAGTAGTGTGATCTTCCTGACTGAAACGCTTTTTAGTGGAGCCCGTTCATTTCCACTTACCCATCAGGCATATCTCGATTATATAAGCTCGGCCAGAGGGCCAGCGCAAATGAAGTCGTAGATTTGGATCTCTTCATTTCTGATTTAAGCCAGCCTGCTGACTCTCTTCAAGCACGACAATCCAGATTCTTGCTTGATAGTTGTATGTCCATTTCCTCACTAGAGTCCACGAAGATTTTATTTACCTACCTTCCCTCTCTGCTGCCTGAAAGCCATCTTTACCCCTTTTTTGTTCTCTAACATCCACCACACAGACCTTTCCAATGACCGCGATCACCCTACCTAGAAGCAATCATTTCCTTAATTCCAATCTCCTACCAAGCGAGTTGGCCTCCGGGCAGTTCCCATCGATTTCCCGCAATGGAAATGGCGAATGTCTTGGTGACTTTACTTCAAATAACAAAAGACACTACGACGACAAGACAGAGAAGCCAGCCCTGAAACCGATCGATGTCAACCATCGAAGCTCCAACAACTCCACGTCGTCCGCAGAAAGCTCCCCCACGTCTACCTCCAGCGTGAAAAGCAAGTCCTCCTTTGTCGGCAAGTTCGTCTCCCCAGCCAAGAAAATCTTCAACAGCAAGGAGCCTAGCCAAAGTAAAAGCATCTCCAGGGCAAACTCGTATAAGAGCACCTCTTCCAACAAGGGATTTTCGGACAGCTGCACCTGTGAGCTCACCAAATACGGCCGTCTGGATGGGCCCGTCCTTGGCAAAGGCGCCTGGGGCATTGTCAAGACCATTGAAAGAAGGTCCGACGGGAAGCTCTTCGCTGTAAGTATTCAATGATCCCGCTTGATTGCTGTTGTGGATGTAGACCTAACCGATCAATTCTCCAGGTGAAACAATTCCGCAGCCGCGACTCCAGCGAGACCCCTCGCAGCTATGCTAAAACCATTCTTGCCGAATACACCATCGCGTCTCTACTCCACCACCAACACATCATTGAAACCTTGGATTTCATCGTGCAGGATGGCCGCTACTACCAGATCATGGAGTACTGCCCCACCGACCTTTTCTCTGCCATGAAGACTCGCAAGAACACACTGAAACCGGAGAAGATTGATACGTGGTTCAAGCAAGTGGTTTCAGCCGTCTCCTATATGCACAAGATTGGCGTGGTCCACCGAGACATCAAAGGAGAAAACATCCTTCTGGATGCTCAAGACAACGCCAAGCTCATCGATTTCGGATTGGCCGATGTGTATAAGACCGCTTTTGAGAACACCCCTCGACCAAGCAAAGGAAAGAGTGGCTCCTGCCCCTACATAGCCCCGGAGGTTCACATCAACTCGAAAAGCTACGACGGTCGCAAAGTCGACTCCTGGTCACTTGGGGTGCTGTACCTCACCCTTCAACTTGGTGTCTTCCCCTGGCAAAGCGCCGTCTCCACCGATTCCAACTATGCTGGCTACATAGGTCGTAAAAACTGCCTGGATCGCACGATACTCAACCGATTGACACCGGAGAGAAGCTCGCTTGTGCACCGTCTCCTGGAGCCCAACCCGGAGCTTCGACTCAGCGTAGAAGAGGCGCTGGAGCACGACGCCCTTAAAGCCATCCCCATCTAAACGACGGGCCGGCAGTGTAAAAGTAGCCGATACCCGATGTACCCCTTAAAGACATGTTTCTCAGGAGCGACTGTTTACCTTCCCATTGACTTTGTTTCCCAAAATCCGAACCGAGTGAACCTGTAATCTAATCAATTCTTTTCTCCGACTCGACCATTGTACAGATTTTTTGTTTCTGACTTCACCCAATAAACCTCCAGCTTGGAGTTCTACTATACCACGCAGAGGACAGGTTGAGATGGGTGAGTGTTTGGAGAGATAGGGAAGTGATCGAAACCCCTGCGGCCAAGTAACCTGATTGGCCGTCCACCGGGGCGACCTAGAAATTGGAATTGCGTGAAGG
This sequence comes from Basidiobolus meristosporus CBS 931.73, assembly GCA_002104905.1. Classification (NCBI taxonomy): domain Eukaryota; kingdom Fungi; phylum Basidiobolomycota; class Basidiobolomycetes; order Basidiobolales; family Basidiobolaceae; genus Basidiobolus; species Basidiobolus meristosporus. Next base: position 106,468 of record MCFE01000164.1, on the reverse strand, counting down.
GTGTGGGAGATAAGGGGCAAGGGCTGGTTAAGGGGCGGCCAGTTGCGGCTGGCATGGCGATTGGGGGAAACTCACCCGACGACCATTGGTGAGCTTGCCCATCGCCTACTATATGGGATCCGTTGGCAAGAATGGAATTAAAATCCGTGGGTACGTCACACTCATATGGGGGTGGGTAAAGGAACTGCCAAGAAAATCGGCTGGCAGCTGGCCTCGAGGCCCGTTCACGAATGGTGTATTCCGACGTAGTCTGCCCAGGCTGAAGGCATTTGAGGTGGGTGGGCTTTACTGCGTTTGGTCACGTTCCATTCTGACCACAATCTAGCAGTATCCAGATGGATCTTGCCATATCTGGCAGGCGGCAAGTAAATCCTCTCGATGTGACCATTGGTCAGGGCGAAAAATTCTACCAGGTTGGCTGGTGTAGGGCCCCGTGCAGAAATCTAGGTGAACTCTCGAGGGCATGCCATGAATGCGCTTGAATCACCTAGCCGTATGCGTATCCAAGTGGTCCGGCTGATGGCTGGTTCTTCAAGGCATGGAAAGTGCTAGGGCAGGATAGAACACTGATCAAAATCCACGTCGGTGGTGTGCCTGTTCTAATACCGAGACCACCGATGTGGGCACATAAGCTTAGCGTGGTGCTGATATGGATTGGCAATGATACAGTCTGTGGTTAAAGAAGCCAGGTTTGTTATGGATTGTTCCAGCACAGGAAAGCCAGGATAGGCCATATGGGCTTCAAGCGTTGCTTCGAGAACTAAGAAGTGTGGTGACTACTTGCATCCAATCAGCAATGTCTTCGAATGGATATCCAAATTGGTTGCCTGATAACCCTTCACCAATCATTCGAGTCAGATGAGATTTTAGCGTATACGCTGGTGTCCATTCTGCATGGTCGAAAGTATACCCCAACAGAAACCTTCTCTAAAGGGCCGCACGATACGATTGGCCTATTTAAGCTCCATCAACGAATACGCCTTTTGGGTTGACATATCAAGTGACATTTCGATAGAACAGCATATGCCGCATTCAAAATCTTCGCATTTCGTTGGGCCTTCATGTGTCCAATATGTGCAGGGAATCCAAGAACACCAACTCGCATGGCCCACACTCCCCCATAACTAGACGGGTGGTTGGTACAAGCTGGATCCCAAAAGTGTTGATTGCCATTGCTGTCTCTGATATCTATATTGCGGTGGGGCGCTTTTGTCTACTTCCACAATCACCACATAGTTGAATAGAATGCAGTCATTGAGGCCACCATGCGAGTCAATTTCGATCTTCGAAAACTGTGGTTCCCAAGTTCCGGACAAATTCGAAGATAATCATTGGCCTCGTAGTGTGATACAACTACGCTATCGAACTGGCGAATCGCCCATGTAGACAGCGTTGATAGGATAGTGGAAATTCAGGATTTGCATATCCATAAGTGGATCGTTATCCATGGTCGTTAAGGCCATTGGCTGGCTACGTATCTGGGTTCCATGAACACGTCACCACCTCCCCATTGATGTGGAATACTTGGTCAGAGAATCAAGGCTTGCTCGGTCTGTTGGTACTCCGCCTCTAGCGCTGGATCTTCAGCTATCTGTTTGTTTAAAAGGAAGTTTCCCTTCTTGATGCATACTGGCCTCGTGTATGCCTAGTTCAGCTACACTGTGAGCGCCATAACGGATCTAACTGGTCGATTTTAGCACTCAAATATTTAATGGTATTCCCGACATTGGCTTAGCATTATCTTTGACAATACGGCTAGAAAAGTCAGGTTGTGTTGAGTGGGGCTAGAGTATCACTTTTAGCCCCTCGTAACTTTTTGCGACCTTCATGAATTACTTCAATCGCTTGAATCCTGAGGAGCGCTAATGTTAAAATGCAACCAGTAGGATATTCTCTTGCAAGTGACTGGTTTGACATCTATTCACACATTTTATGACGTAAATATTCACTTCACCCCTAAACCACTAAACCTATTTAGCTAAACGCTAGATTACGAATTATTTACCAAAGATTTGGTTTGTAAGATAATGGTTAATTCTTAGAATTAGTGAAGGCTTGGAAGTTATTACTATTTTCAATCTTAACCAAAAGCCCACATACACACAGCTTCATAGGATCCTGCACAAAATATTCTTACCATTAGTCTTACCAAGTTCTTCTTTAGGTATAAATCCCTTAATTGAACTCAATAAAACAGTAAGTCAATAGCATATAATTCTTCTAGTTCTCCAAATCGCTTCCAATACTCCCTAGAATATTGCAGCATTTTATACATCATTTGCATCAATAGTGTCAATTCCAGACCTGCGGGTATATTCTGCAGTATTTCACCAAATACCTCGCAATTGTGAAATACCTATTTCATCTTTGGGTCATCCTAGCACATATTCTCCTATTGGAGAATTTGAAGATTTGAATTTTCTTGGCTATTCTAACTGTATGATGCCTATTCAATATGGTCTTGTCATGACATCCTACCAAAAATATAGTCACAGGTCATGTACCTCACTACTCATAAATATAGTGACTACTCATCTTCTTTGCTGATTATCATTAATACAATATATATATTATTACCCTCTAATACAAACCCTGCTCCTCATTTTTGACAAGTAGTAAGCACTATTTAAGTCTAGTTTATGCTGATTTTAGTGTTGTATTCTAATAGGTTATTAATGTTGGCTTTTCTGCTAAGCCCAAAGTAGAAACATCTGTGTGAGCTGTTGCTGACAAATAGACAATTTTTGGGGAAGTCAAATTTTGGGTTTCACACAACAATATGTATGATATAAGATTGAGTTAGGATTAGCCTATAACAATTTGCTAAAACGTACCCATGGCATGAATAACATCAAAGCTGTCCAAACAGCCCCAGACTTTGTCCACATTAGTGGGATCTTCCTAAGCATAATATTTGTGCTTACAAGAATATTTAAAAGTAACACTACTTTTACATATGATAAATCATCAAGTGGAAGCCATCCAATCTGCCTGTTCTCCCAATCACTTTCAATATCTCCAGAGCTCTTACAACATAATATACTGGGTACCTAATAGCTCTTTAAGAGGTACTCTAGGTAAGTGTCAACAGAGTAGCTTGTTTGAAGAAATGAAAATTTGCAATCTAAGATCTAAGTAACCCAATATATCATTTGGTTTAAAAGCTAATCTGCAACACTTATAGTTGTTATAAATTTTGTAATTACACCTGAGTACTCACCTTACTTAGTCACTTAAATCATTGCTCACAAATCTCAGATAGTTCTGGCCAAATTTCTGGTTGGGATTTACTGAGAATATTTTCCCCTAAATACTAGGTATCCAGAACATGAAATATTGGTAAGTTGTCAAAATAGCCCTACACTTTGCACACATTATTCTTGGGACCTTTCTAAGTATATTCCAAGTGCTTTCTTGCTAGTAGCATGTAAAAATGCAAGCACAGCAGTTGCATTCAACAAATCATTAAGTGAAACCACATAATGTACTTGTTCTCCCAATCACTTCCAATATCTCCTAAACTCCTACAACAATAGTCTCAAGCCATTTCCAGACACCCTGATTTCATAGTATTGATTCACTCGGGAGGCATTTTTTTCTCCAAGTACATGAAGTTTATTGTAGGAATAGCTCAGAAAGAGTGTCTGTCTACTCTCCAAGTTTAAATTCTTCTTAATCGCAAATGACTACGAGTACATCACAAAAAATGGCAGAGTACTGTTGCACGCATATTGGGCGTTCATGTCTGCTAGCTAATTAAGCGTAAATAGCTCAGTAAAAAAGGTCAATGATTACAGTAGTCTATTCCGACAAGTTGCTGCCAAGATTCCTCAGCATCAAAGAGTATCCAGGTTGTAAAATTGACACGAGAACAGGCTTACTAAAATTCAACCTACAATACCTAATTGAAAAAATTACGGATTTAGAGTGCAATCTTAGTCCGATACTCTATAAACTCGATTGCTCGATTAAGAGGTATACGTAATGATGACGTAGCTTAGCATCATGTATATTCAGCAACAGTTAACGAATGCTCATATTAGTTATCATTACTCTTATTAGTGGATGCAATTCTTATGTTTGTAAACTGAAAAATTCTATGTTGGATAGATTTCCAGCATATCCACCATCCAACTTAGCACATTCAAGTTCTACACACCACAAATCAAATATCACCAAGATTCACCCGTAGAGCAGAAAGGGATAGAACTAGTGGACTTTATACTTCAAAGCAAATGCATTTTCCATTGTCACATAGACTATATTGAAGAGACGTAAGATACTAGATACCAGCCCCAGAGACTAGGAAAACGTGAACAGAGTACAGGACAATGGATTTGATTCATCAATTGAAGTACGTGAGTTACAGGTACTTCAAAACGGTACCAGAAACACGCTGTTGGCGCTCGGCTTTTCTATCTTCGAGCTATTGAAGAGAAAGCAACCAAGTCAATAACCGAATTTTTTACGAAAAATCCAACTCGTTGCTGGAATCAACTTACCCATTTTCTCTTGCATTCTTTGTACTCATCGAAGAATTGGGTACATTTACTCTTGTCGTAGTTGTTCTTATCCAAACATTTGTAACTACGTTTGGTATGTTCTGCACAAGGATCCAAAAACTTGGAGGCCTCCTTGATATCGAACTGCCTATGAATAGACTTTGGGTTGGGTTGGTTTTCCTTCGTCTGGTCTGACATACTGCAGGAGACTCGTTCTTAACTACAGTGAAATGGTGAAGCAATCAGTCATATATTTTCCAATAATTGGCCATATGACCAAACCACGATGGATGGGTTAAATGATCAATGTTTCATGATCCGAACCACCCCACTGAAGTGGATATGGGGATATCATGTGTGGATCAGCCCTAACCCTAAATCAGGAGGAATCATGAATTAAGCTGAAAATTAAACCATTCTAGCATAGTGGGATTATTGCCAATGTTGGCACAACACGATACCAAGCACTGTTCTTCCGTCATTGCATTTCCCTCTGCCTAGTGGGTCGGCAGAACAGCCGCCATGGAGGCTCATGTAGTTTGGACAAACCGGCACACATCTTCATCGCTAGCTTATTTTGGAAACATGAGGCATTAGCCTTGAGTTTCCATAGGTAGCTGTAGCAAGATAGGTTAGTTTAATAAATTCTCTCCGAAGAGTGTGTTTACTTTTAAGCCATCACGGAAAATGATTGTTCTTTACTTCTTTCACAATCCATCATGGGACCAATGACACTACGATCGAGAATGTGCCAGATATAGGGAGAATCCTTAAATATCAGCGAACATTCTCTCATTCGATCTAGATTTCCCCAAGCGAATCCCATTTTTCCGCTGGAGCCCGTCGAGTCTAGATTTGGCAACCTTAACGCAGGCTCCGAACAACCCAAGGCATTCTTTAACAGTTGTCTAGAAGGGATTCTTGCTCACGAAGCCCGATCAAATAGGTCGATCAATTGACGTACCGCGGCATATCTTTGGGCACAACGGCCAGGATCGTCACGTTAGCGAGGTTGATCTGACTGCTTGGTGATTAGGTATGTTACACAACTTGGTGGTGGGATTTTGAGCTCGATCACCAACCAATGTGAAATATGGAGGAGTTCAACCGAAGCACACTAGTCACCGACAATCCCGGCATCTTGGGTTAAGCAAATTCATATCAAACAGGCTCATGTAGATGGCACTGCGGAGCAGCCATTTCGGCACATCCGTTCCTGGCAAAGGCGATCGGCTCTGTGGTCATACAGATAGCTAAGTTAAATAGAATGATCTACCGCTGCCGTTGGCGTTCCAAGGGATGGTAAATGAAATTGCTTCCATCATTCTAGCTTCGCTCGACACCAAACCATCAATTTATACCCTTGGGAGCAATGTTCGCTTCTGATTCGTACCTGACCTTCATCCCATTTACTTTACCTGGTGTGGAATGCTGATTGGATTCCATTTTGGTCGGCCCACCGATTCACCCGCGCAACTCGACACGCTTCATCCTGGTGTGATGGGGAATTCGATGTTCATCACGTATTTTCGAACCGAAACTCTGCGATATTTTCAAGAAATGGAAATGGCTTTGCCAAGTTTGTCCCTAATTGAGAGTCTTCATATGACAATGGATGCGATGGGTAGAAGATCCCTTATTGGATGCTCTCCCTCTGCCAATCATCGGTTCTGTGGCTCCAGCAGTGGATGCGTATATATATACATGGGGCTGGCGATTGTCAGGCTTCCACATAATTGGATTCAATATTGTTCAGAGCTTTGTATATCCCGTGCTACGTAGTTTTTATTCATAATATTCATATATTTTACCGAGTCGATATGTCCCAAACCAACTGCACACAATGCGGGGCTTTGTGTGGTGGTCAAGAGGGGGTCTCTCGCACGCTCCCCTCCAACGAACTTTCGGGCGGTGTTCCTTCCAAGGGTCGTGTGGGGGAGCTGGAGCAGGAAATCCTGAGACTGCAGGACGAGAGAGAAACCTTGAACACCAACCTGAAGAACGTCACTGAGCAGAAGACGGCGGTCGAGTTGGAGCTGGCCAAGGCCCAACTCGACCTGCAAAATGCCAAGGATATGGTGGACGAGCTGCGCTCCGCACTCTCGCAGATTCGCAATTCCGACGCCACCCAGCTGCAGCTCGACATGCAGAGCCTCGCGGAAAAGCTGATAGCCGAGACTGCCACCAGAAGCGAGATCGAGCACGCCAAGTTTCAGATCGAATCCGAGCTGGAAGATCTGTCCGCCAAACTCTTCGAAGAGGCAAACACCATGGTTGCCACGGAGAAGAAGTTGCGCTTGGAAGCCGAGCGCAAGCATACCATCTTGAAGCGCAAATTGATGGAGGTGCAGGGGCTGACCAATTCCCAGAAGGAGCAGCTGGATGACCTGAAGTCGAGGCTGGTTCAGACTGCCGACGAAAAGGACAAGGAGTCCGCCGAGAGGATCAGGATGGAGAAAGAGCGGGACGAGTTGGAGTTGGCACTCATGGATGGCAGTATCTCCGGATCACCCAGATCCTCATATCGATTAAGCAAAAACGGTAGCAACCGGTTATCCCTTTCATCCGTCCCCTCCGATTCCGCCTACGATAGCTCATGTTCGGAGTACGAATGCGGAAGTAGCGAGTCCGAGCTCACATTCCACCTGGGCGACTTTCGGTTCGACGAATTCAAGGAATTTTTGGAAACCCCGACCAACCCGAAAAGCCTGCTCTCCACGAAATTCATGAAGAGAGTCGCCGCTGAGGATATCGAGCCTGCTATGCGGTTCGAGTCCTTCAACGTTCGTAGCTGGTTCCAGCAACGTAAGCTAGCCAATGCTACCCAATCCGGCACACTTATCATAGAATCGGTCAATATCGGCTCCCCAGTTTCCTCGCCAGTTTCCTCCCCCTCAAAACCCTCAATCCCGGCCATCACCACCGACTCTTGCAACCTATGTCTTCAGCACATCAATACCCCCAACATGTACCGTATTCGATACGATGATTCCGACAGCGAGCCCAAGGATATCTGTGCCTACTGCAGAGAGAGGCTATTTTCCGTGTGCGAGTTCTACACGTTTGTTAGACTCGTACATAGCAACATCATCAAGGGTACACCACAGCGGTTGTACCTGGAGGCAGCTCGGCTGCGACTGAAGATGTTTTTGGGACGCATCGGATCCAATGTCGATACAGATGGGATGGATGAAGTCAGGGAGTCTAATGCCCTCGCCACGAAGTAAACTTGTGAATGTTGCCGGGTAACATTCTCATCCACGGAACCGCACATTATCACTACCAATACCTTCAACCCTGCTAGTAATTAAGCATGAACATGCACCACACCAACTAATCTTAATAGAGTCCGTATTATGTATTCCAGATCCCATAGTCTTCTATGTCCATATCCCTTGGGCACGCTCTGCTCGGGCCACTTTGATTCAAGCCTGTATATTCTTTCTAATTCCGACTTGACCCAATAAACAATACCACGTTACCCAACAGATGTGAGAGGTTTGTATCCTCTAACCTAGATTGAAGACAGTCGTAGGGATTTCTGGCATCGTCTCCAACCACATCCCGAGATACTTTCAAGGACACGAAGTCGGCTGAGTATCCAACTACTCATCATCCCATCCATCGAAAAAGAACGCAAATCCATCTTGGAATAACACCAGTTTATTGAATAGACGAGTACGGAGCACCTCCGGTGGTCAAACGACCCAGGGCTTCCGAACTTACTTCTGGTAGGACCAGACGTTCTTCAAGAAACCATCCTTGGTGGCAAGACGGTTGAGAGAGTCATCGGACTCACCGAGCTTGCGAACGAATCCGGAGAAAGCGTAGGTTTGGAAAGAACCGGTGTAACGGCCTTCGGCATCGACTTCACCAATGTTGATTTGAACTGAAGCGTGATCCTTGGCAGGAATGAGACGTCCGGTAGCGGAGCATTTACGGGGGACATACAAGTCGACGAGGACACCTTGATCGTTTTCCATTGTTTGAAGTTACGTAGTCAACGAAAGACGAAGCTTTACGGCGATGGGGAAAGAAAGGAGGATTTCCAGACCGCACCTTGGGGGGTTTTGACTCCTCTGAGCCTGGTCGGAGATCTGCCAGGCGTGAGTCACATGACGTGAAAAATTTCTTTCCCCCCCCCTTGATCTTTGCCCGAGGTGGAATTCTTTTGGGCTCCATCTCTGGGATGATCTTCTGGATCCTGCGCGATAAGGCGTTCCGGAGAAATCTTGGAAAAACCTTAAGTACCCATTGATCTGCTCATCAGTAACACGGTGGTCTGAATACCGCCGGGTTGGCTCAACTGGCCAATCCTCCGTGTCATATTTACTCTTTGTATGGCAGCCCTTGCTGACCATTGGTCAGCAAAACACTGTGGCTATAGGAACTGGCATAGTTGAGTTTTGTCCATCAACGAACCATCCATAAAAACCCAATTAGGCCTTCTTAGGCCCTGGGTGGTATCTATAATGCTTGTCAGACTTCAACTTTACACTTCCGTACTCACCATTGCCGTGTGGGCTCACTTCGGTATGCCAGTCTTACCCAACCACATATTGTATTGATCATTGTGATGAAAATCCCATATTTACCCCCGGATTTTCCATCAACTTGCTCACTTGGACCACAAATTATGAGCTGTACTAATCCCAGTTCAAGTTCTTGATAGATATTTACTTCAAATATTACATGTATATTGTGTTACTCACTTGATGATTATTGAGTGAAAATGTAGAATTTGTATTTTTACACAGTCTGGGCAAAACAAACACTTATGATATGTGTAGGAAGATCACAAGTATGTGTGTGCAAAGTTTGGGGTAGTTTGGACAACTTGGAGAATTTTCATGTTCTAGGTACCTGATATTTTGGTGAAAATATTCCAAGCCAATCCCAACAAGGAATTTGGTCAGTATTCTCTAGGATTTGAAGGTAATGATCTAAGTGACTAAGTTAGGTGAATATTTAGGTGGAATTACCAACTTTTACAACACTCCCACTCAGCTAAATGTTCATACTGACCAGTCCTAATTTTGACCTAAGCTATTCAAACTGGTCTCTAGCTAATGGTTTGGTTAATCTGTCTGCAATCATTGCATCTAAAGGGCAGTAAACTAAGCTAGGTTATTCTCTATAACTTCACATATGAAATGATGTCCAATATCTATGTGCTTAGTTCTATCATGAAAAGTTGGATTTCTACCTAATTGTATATATCCTTGTTTATCTTGAAATAAGGTAAAAGGCATTTTTTGACATAGGCCTAAATCTGTAAAAAGCTTTCTTAACAACATTGCCTCTTTTGTAGCTTCACAGGCTGCTATATACACTGCCTCTGTGGTAGAAATTGCTATGGTTGGTTGCTTTCTTGAATTACATGAAATTGCTCCATTACAGTAAAGAAAGGTGTATCCTGTGGTGGATCTTCCATCTTCCAAATTTTGTTCCAAATCAGCATCAGGGTATCCTACAAGATCCTGTTCTGAATCCTTATAAGTGTATCCTAAGCAGATATCAGCAGTTCCTTTTATTGTAAAATTTTGTAATTCCACCTAAATATTCACCTAGCTTAGTCACTTAGATCATTACCTTCATATCCTAGAGAATACTGACCAAATTCCTTGTTGGGATTTACTTGGAATACTTTCACCAAAATACCAGGTACCTAGAACATGAAAATTCTGCAAGTTGTCCAAACAACCCCAAACTTTGCACACATATTCTTGGGACCTTTTGTAGCCTGTTTCAAGTGTTAGCTATGCCAAGACCTTGTAATAGTATAAATACTACTTTTACACTCAATAAACCATTAAGTGAAAACCACATAATCTACTTGTTCTCCTAATAACTTCCAATATCTCCAAGACTCTTACAACAGGTTATGAGCCCCAAGCTGTCCCTCTCTGCAATGTCTACTACTGCTATTACTGGAATTTTTCCCTCTGCTGAAAAGTTGCATGGATCTAACTACTAAGTGTGGAAGGTGGAGATGAAGATGCTGCTACAAGAAAGAGGCCATTGGGATATTGTCATGGGAGAAGAATGCCCTCCTAAAAATGTGGGAGAGGAAGCCTTAAAGTACCATAAGAAAGAATAAAGTGCCTTTAACTGCATTTGCCTAGATGTTAAGGACATATTGCTAATTCAATGCTCAAGAGCAAAAAAGGCAAAGAATGCCTGGAAGGCATTAGAAGACACCTACCAGTTATGTTCAGCTGCCAAGAAAATGTATCTGAGATGAAAATTCTTTACTACAAAGATGCAGCCTGGAGAAGAAATGAAAAATCTAATTAACAGATTTACCCTGCTGGTAGATGAGATGGAATATATGGGCATACCTACTACTGATGAGGATGTAACAGTTACCATCCTGAATAGCCTGACAGACAAGGTTTAGGGCCTTGTATCAGCCCTGGAGTCTGGAACTGAAGATTTGACCTTAAATTACATATATGGAAGGCTCCTAGATGAAGAATTAAGAAAATCAAGTACCAATAAGAAGGAAAAAGAAAATGCTTTAATAAGCAATGATAGCCAACAAAGGAGGTACCCAAGACCCTACAAAGGCAACAGCAACCTATTTTGCAACTACTGCAAAAGGAAAGGGCACACTTCAGACTGGTGTCTCCAAAAGAGAGATTATCAGCAAAAGAAGCCTGAATATGGAGATGCTGCAACAACTGAAGATAGACTATTCATATCTGCACTAAATATGACCACAAACAAGGATTCTCAGATGTGGTATATTGACTCTGGAGCTTCTCATCACTTTACACACCAAAAAGAACTTTTTACCCAATATCAAGAAATTCCAATTAAGAAGGTTTTCATGGGTGACAATAGAACACTTGATGCAGTGGGAGAAGGAACTATCCAAGTAAACCTTAGAAGCAGTGAAGGAAGCCATACACTGACCTTTAAAGAAGTACTCTATGTGCCAGAAATAGCCAAGAACCTACTCTCTGTAAGTAAGGCCACAGCAGAAGGACTCAGTTTCAGTTTTGACAATTCTGGATGCAGGATCACTGATCAAAATGGTGCCCATATTGCTTTGGGCATCAGAGATCAGAATATATACAAGTTGACTTATATTCCATCATATCTGGAAGCCAATATAAGTAACTTAAGTGAAGAAACACCAATGCTTTGGCACAGGAGATTTGGACACATCAATTTTGATTATTTGTGCAAAATGATCAAAGATCAGCTAATTTCTGGAGTGAAATTGATCCCCAGCTAATTTGGAGCACTGTGAGGCCTGCATATATGGGAAACAAGCCAGACAACTGTTCAAGAGCTCTGGGTTAATCAAAACTAAGAAAAATTAGATCTAATTCACTCAGATCTGCATGGACCTATGCAAGATTCATGCTTAGGTGGGATGAAGTATTTAATCACTTTTATTGATGATTATTCAAGATACACATGGGTCTACTTCATGGAGAGAAAGGAAGAAGCTCTGTCTAAGTTCAGGGAGTTTAAAGCCATGGTGGAGAGAGAAACTGGTGAAAAAATCAAGAAAATTCACTCTGATAATGGTGGAGAGTATACCTCAAAGCTCTTCATCCACTTCTGCAAAATTCATGGGATAAAGCAAGAGACTACTGTACCATACTCCCCACAGCAAAATGGAGTAGCAGAACATGCTAACAGATCAATAATTGATATGGCAAGATATATGATCCATGATCAAAAATTATCCTATGATTTTTGGGCGGAATCAGTTGCCACTGCTGCATACCTTAAAAATAGGAGTTATAACAGAATACTTTGTGATTCTACTCCATTTGAAGCATGGTATGGATACAGGCCAAGGGCAGAACATCTAAGAATACTTGGGTGTACAGCATATGCCAAGAAAATGCCTGGAAATTGGTCAAAATTTGAGCCAAAAAGTGTAAAATGCATATTTTTGGGCTACTGCAACAAGAGTAAGGCATACAGACTCTACAATACCAAAGCAAAGAAGCTAAGCAAGTCAAGGGATGTAATGTTTGATGAAAATTCAATATTTTCACAAAAAATGACAAGATCCAATTTTTGTCATCATCTGTTAAGTCCACCAATTGTCAGGATTGAATCAGAGCAAAATAATGAAATTTTTTCACTCCAGAGGACTCTACAACTGTGGTTCAGCCAGAATCAGTACCCAGGAATATCCCAGAAGTGATCATTCCAGTATCAAATGCTTGGAGATCCAATTGGACAAGAAATAGCCCAAATTATTATATCATGAGGGTACAAACTTAGCCTATGCCTATTCAGTCCATATTCATGAACCCCAGACTGTAAAAGAGGCCCTAAATAGCCCTTAGACAAAGTTTTGGAGATCTGCAATGACTGAGGAATATCAGCCCTGATGGAAAATCAAACTTGGGACTTGGTCAAATTACCAATCAACCAAAAATCAATTGGATGCAGATGGGTCTTCAAGACAAAATACAAGGCTGATTGTACAATTGAAAGATACAAAGCAAGACTTGTAGCCAAAGGATACTCTCAAACAAAAAGACTTGCCTATACTAAGACCTTTGCACTGGTAGCCAAGTTAAATTCTATTAGATTAATATTGGCTATTGCAGCCAAATATATGTTTTTTATTCACCAAATGGATATAAAACTGCATTTTGAATGGAGAACTTGAAGAGGACATGTATATGGACCAGCCTGATGGGTTTGTTGACCAAGATAACCCCCATTTGGTCTGCAAGCTTAAAAAGTCACTATATGGTCTCAAACAATCACCAAGTGCCTGGAATTGCAAGATAGATTCTTATTTGGAATCTTTGAGTTTCAAAAGGAGTAATGCTGACTGTAGCATATATTATAAGCCAGATAGAGCAAACTATAGTATATACTATAAGCCAGATAGAGCAAATCTAGCTCTATTAGCTCTGTAGGTGGATGATCTTGTTATAGCCACCAATAACCTAGAAACATTGGAAGAGACTAAATCCTGCCTATCTAAGGAGTTCAAGATGTCCAATCTAGGGGAGCTTAATTACTACTTAGGGATTAAGTTCTCCATAGACAGAAGTACCTAGACTATTACCCTAAGCCAATCCATGTATATTCAAGATATACTAAAGAAGTACAAAATGGAGGACTGTAAACCGGCAGCTACCCCAATGGAGGCAAACCTTGACCTGGTCAAAACTCAACCAAATCAAGAGAGCTTGGTGCCATCTTTAAGCCCTGACTTTCTTTATCAATCTATGGCTGGCAGTCTGCTGTACATCATGCTTGGAACACATCCAGATATCCCATATTCAGTGGGAGTTGTCAGCCAACATAATCAGAACTATGGATCTGATCATATTGCAGCAGTTAAGCGGATTTTTAGAGACCTAAAAAGAACTGCTGATATCTGCTTAAGATGCACTTATAACAATTCAGAACAGGATCTTGTGGGATACTCTGAGACAGATTGGGGATAAAATTTGGAAGATAGAAGATCCACCACAGGATACACCTTTCTTTACTGTAAAGGAGCCATTTCATGGAATTCAAGAAAGCAACCAACCATGTAAAAGTATAAATGCTAATTTTACATTCAATAAATCATTAAGTGAAAACCACATAATCTACTTGTTCTCCCAATAACTTCCAATATCTCCAAGACTCTTACAACAGGTTATGAGCCCCAAGCTGTCACTTGCTGCAATGTCTACTACTGCTATTACTGGAATTTTTCCCTCTGCTGAAAATTTGGATGGATCTAACTACTAAGTGTCAAAGGTGGAGATGAAGATGCTGCTACAAGAAAGAGGCCTTTGGGATATTGTCATGGGAAAAGAATGCCCTCCTAAAAATGTAGGAGAGGAAGCCTTAAAGTACCAAAAGAAAGAACAAAGTGCCTTTAACTGCATTTGCCTTAATGTTAAAGTCTAATTGCTAATTCAATGCTCAAGAGCAAAAACAGCAAAGATAGCCTGGAAGGCATTAGAAGAAATCTACCAGTTATGTTCAGCTGCCAAGAAAATGTATCTGAGACAAAAATTCATTACTACAAAGATGCTGCCAGGAGAAGAAATGAAAAATCTAATCAAGAGAATTACCCTGCTGGTAGATGAGATGGAATCTGTGGGTGTACCAACTACTGATGAGGATGTGAAAGTTACCATCCTGAATAGCCTGACAGACAGGTTTCAGGGCCTTGTATCAGCCCTAGAGTCCAGAACTGAAGATTGACCTTAGATTACATATATGGAAGGTGTGGTAAGAGTCTTGGAGATATTGGAAGTGATTGGGTGAACAAGTTGATTATGTGGTTTTTGCTTAATGTTATATTGAATGTAAAAGTAGTATCAATACTTTTACATGGTCTTGGCATTACAAACACATAGAATAGGCTAAGGAAGGTCCCAACAGCATGTGTGCAAAATTTGGTGCTGTTTGGACAACTTTGATAATTTCAATGTTCTGGGTATCTGGTATTTTGGTGAAAATATTCTAAATAAATCCCAATAAAGAATTTGGTCAGTATTCTCTAGGATTTGAAGGTTATGATCCAAGTCACTAGGTTATGTGAATATTTAGGTGGAATTACAAATTTTTACAACACTCCCACTCAGCTAAATGTTCACACTGACCAGTCCTAATTTGACCTACAATATTCAAACTGGTCTCTAGCTAATGGTTTGGTAAATATGTCTGCAATCATTTCGTCTGTAGGACAGTAAACTAAGCTAACTAGGTTATTCTCTATAGCTTCACGTATGAAATGATGTCTAATATCTATGTGCTTAGTTCTAGCATGAAAAGATGGATTTCTACCTAATTGTATACATCCTTGATTATCTTGAAATAAAGTAATAGGTGTTTTTTGACTTAGGCCCAAATCTGTAAGAAGCTTTCTTAACCACATTGCTTCTTTTGTAGCTTTACAGGCTGCTATATACTCTGCCTCTGTGGTAGAAAGTGCTACAGTTGGCTGCTTTCTTGAATTCCATGAAATGGCTCCTTTACAGTAAAGAAAGGTGTATCCTGTGGTGGATCTTCTGACTTCCAAATTCTGCCCCCAATCTGCATCAGAGTATCCCACAAGATCCTGTTCTGAACTGTTATAAGTGTATCTTAAGCAGATATCAGCAATTCCATATAGGTATCTAAAAATCCGCTTAACTGCTGCAATATGATCAGATCCATAGTTCTGATTATGTTGGCTGACAACTCCCACTGAATATGAGGTATCTGAACATGTTCTAAGCATGATACACATCAGATTGCTGACTGTGGATTGATAAAGAAAGTCAGGGCTTACAGATGGCACTAAGCTCTCTTGATTTGGTTGAGTTTTGACAAGTTAAGGTTTGTATCCATTGGGGTAGCTGCTGGCTTACAGTCTTCCATTTGGTACTTCTTTAGTATATCTTGAATATACTTGGATTGGCCTAGGGTAATAGTCAGGGTATGTCTGTCTATGGAGAAATTAATCTCTATGTAGTAATTGAGTTCTCCCAGATTGGACATCTTGAATTCCTTAGAAAGGCTGGGTTTAGTTTCTTCTAATGTTTCTAGGTTATTGGCGGCTATAATAAGATCATCCACATATAGCACTTATAGAACTAGATTTGCTCTATCTGGCTTATAGTATATTCTATGGCCAGCATTACTCCTCTTGAAGCTCAAAGATTCCAAATGAGAATCTATCTTGCAATTCCAGAATATTGGTGATTGTTTGAGACCATAGAGTGACTTTTAAAGCTTGCAGACCATATGGGAGTTATCTGGTCAGCAAACCCATCAGGCTGGTCCATATACATGTCCTCTGCAAGTTCTCCACTCAAAATTGCAGCTTTTACATCCAATTGATGAATAAGAATCTTACATATAACTACAATAGCCAATATCAATCTGATGGAATTAAGCTTGGCTACTGGTGCAAAGGTCTTGGTATAGTCAAGCCCTTCTGTGTGAGAGTATCCTTTGGCCACAAGTCTTGCTTTGTATCTTTCAATTGCACCATTAGCCTTGTATTTTGTCTTGAAGACCCATCTGCATCCAGCTGATTTTTGGTTGAATGGTAACTTGACTAAGTCCCAAGTTTGATTTTCCATCAGGGCCTGATATTTCTCAGTCATTGACAATCTCCAAAACTTTGTCTGAGGGCTATTTAGGGCCTCTTTTACAGTCTGGGGCTCATCAACATCTACTGATTAGGCATACAATAAGTTTGTACCCTCATTGATATAGTAACTTTGGCTATTTCATGTCCAGTTGGATCTCCAGGAATTTGATACTGAAATGATCACTTCTGGGATATTCCTAGGCACTGATTCAGGCTGAATCACAGTTGTAGAGTCTCCTGAAGTGAGAAAATCCTCACTGTTTTACTCTAATTCAGTCCTGACAATTGGTAGACTTGAGATCAGATTTTTATCATCATCTGATGTCATTTTCTGTGAATATTTTGAATTTTCATTAAACAACACATCCCTGGACTTGCTTAGCTTCTTTGCTTTGGTATTGCGGAGTCTGTTTGCATTACTCTCACTGCAGTAACCCAAAAATATGCATTTTACACTTTTTGGATCAAATTTTGACTGATTTTCAGGCAGTTTCTTGGCATATGCTGTACACCTAAACATTCTTAGATGTTCTGCACTTGATCTTTAGCCATACCATGCTTCAAATGGAGTAGAATCACAAAGTATTGCTTTATAACTCCTGTTTAAGATAAACAGCTGTGGCAACTAATTCCACCCAAGAATTATAAGATAATTTTTGGTATTGTAGAGTCTGTATGCCTTACTCTCATTGCAGTAGCCCAAAAATATGCATTTTACACTTTTTGGCTCAAATTTTGACCAATTTCCAGGCATTTTCTTGGCATATGCTGTACACCCAAATATTCTTAGATGTTCTGCACTTGGTCTGTATCCATACCATGCCTCAAATGGAGTAGAATCACAAAGTATTCTGTTATAACTCCTATTTTTAAGGTATACAGCAGTGGCAACTGATTCCACCCAAAAATCATAGGATAATTTTTGATCATGGATCATAGATCTTGCCATATCAACTATTGATCTGTTTACATATTCTGCTACTTCATCTTGCTGTGGGGAGTATGGTACACTAGTGTCTTGCTTTATCCTATGAGTTTTGCAGTAGTTGATGAAGAGTTTTGAGGTATGTTCTCCACCATTGTCAGAGCATATTTTCTTGATTTTTCCACCAGTTTCTCTCTCCATTGTGGCATTGCACTCCTTAAGCTTAGACAGAGCTTCTTCCTTTCTCTCCATGAAGTAGACCTATGTGTATCTTGTATAATCCACAATAAAGGTGATTAAGTACTTCATCCCACCTAAGGATAAATTTTGCATAGGTCCACACAGAACTGAGTGAATTATATTTAATTTTTTCTTAGTTTTGATTAGCCCAGAGCTCTTGAACAGTTGTCTGCATGTTTCCCATATATGCAGGCTTTGCTCCAAACTAGCTGGGGGATCAATTTTTACTCCAGAAATTAGCTGATCTTTGATCATTTTCCCAAATTATCAAAATTGATGTATCCAAATCTCCTGTGCCAAAGAATTGGTGTTTCTTCACTTAAGTTACTTATACTGGCTTCCAGATATGATGGAATATAAGTCAACTTGTATAGATTCTGATATCTGATACCCAAAGCAATATGGGCACCATTTTGATCAGTTATCTTGCATCCAGAATTATCAAAGCTGAAACTGAGTCCTATTTCTGTGGCCTTACTTACAGATAGTAGGTTCTTGGCTATTTCTGGTACATAGAGTATTTCTTTTAAGGTCAGTGCATGGCTTCTTTCACTGCTTCTAAGGTTCACTTGGATAGCTCCTTCCCTCACTGCATCAAGTGTTCTATTGTCACCTATGCAAACCTTCTTAATTGGAATTTCTGGATGTTGGGTAAAAAGTACTTTTTGGTGTGTAAAGCATTGAGATGCTCCAGAGTCAATATACTATGCCTGAAAATCATTGCTTGTGGTCATATTCAGTGCAGATATGAATAGTCCATCTTCAGTTGTTGCAGCATTTCTATATTCAAGCTTCTTTTGCTGATTATCTCTCTTTTTGGGACACCAGTCTAATGTGTATCCTTTTCTTTTGCAGTAGTTGCACAACAGGTTGCTGTTGCCTTTGTAGGGTCTTGGGTACCTCCTTTATTGGTTATCATTGCTTATTAAAGCATTTTCTTCTTCCTTATGATTGGTGCTTGATTTTCTTGATTCTCCATTCAGGAGCCTTCCATATATGGAATTTAAGGTCAAATATTCAGATGTGGACTCTAGGGCTGATACAAGGCCCTGAAACCTGTCTGTCAGGCTATTCAGGATGGTAACTATCACATCCTCATCAGTGGCTGGTATGCCCACAGGTTCCATCTCATCTATCATCAGGGTAACTCTATAAATTAGATTTTTCATTGATTCTCCTGTCTGCATCTTTGTAGTAAGGAATTTTTGTCTCAGATACATTAGACTTGCTCCGTTGGATAGTGCCACATTGAGCCATGAGTGCCAAGGAGGCCAGGTGAGCCTATACTTGGCCACAGAGTGTGAAACATGGCTCTGCATATTCATGCAAAGCAGCCCCTGTGTTTCACCCATTATGCTGGAGAAAATCCATTTTTTGACCTTTTTTTTGGATCAATGATGTGCAGGATGTGCAAGAGCACAAAAAGATTAAAGACATGCATCTGATACTCAATACCCATGGCACTCTGAATCTAGCTCCTGTGGCTGGTATCATGTCACAAAAATGCATGGAACTATCTTGCTCCACTGGTACTATCAGGTACTATATTTGAATATTAGCCCTAAAGTAAAACCTATGTAAAGCACTTGTAGTGCCAGATAGTACCAGTGGATCACAATAGTGCCATGCATTTTTGTGACATGATACAAGCCACAGGAGCTAGATTCAGAGTGCTATGGGTACCAAGTATCAGATGCATGTCTTCAGTCCTTCTGTGCTCTCACACATCCTGAACAATGTTGCTCCAAAAAAAAGATCAAAAAATGGATTTTCTCCAGCACAATGGGTGAAACACAGGGGCTGCTTTGCATGAAGATGAAGAGTCATGTTTCACACTCTCTGGCCAAGTTTAGATCTGCTATGCCTTTCTGGCATATAATGGCACTATTTGGCACCCATGGCTCAATGTGGCACTATCCAACAGAACAAGTCTATTTTCTTAGCAGCTGAATATGACTGATAGATGTCTTTCAATGCCTTCCAGGCATTCTTTGCCATTTTTGCTCTTGAGCATTGAATTAGCAATTAGTCTTTAACATAAAGGTAAATGCAGTTAAAGGCATTTATTCTTTCTTCTGGTGCTTTAAGGCTTCCTGTCCCTGATTTATAGGAGGGTATTCTTCTCCCATGACAATATCCCAAATGTCTCTTTCTTGTGGCAGCATCTTCATCTTCACCTTCCACACTTGGTAGTTAGATCCATCCAACTTTTCAGCAGAGGGAAATATTCCAGTAATAGCAGTAGTAGACATTGCAGAGAGTGGCAACTTGGGGCTCATAACCTATTGTAAGAGTCTTAGAGAAATTGGAAGTGATTGGGAGGACAAATAGATAATGTGGTTTTCACCTAATGAATTATTGAATGTAAAAGTAGTATTTATACTTTTACAAGGTCTTGGCATACCTAACACTTGAAACAGGTCAAGAAAAGTCCCAAGAACATGTGTGCAAAGTTTGGGGCTGTTTGGATAACTTTGAGAATTTTCATGTTTTGGGCACATAGTATTTTGGTGGAAATATTCTAAGTAAATCCCAACAAGGAATTTGATCAGTATTCTCTAGGATTCAAAGTAATGATCTAAGTGAATAAGTTGAGTGAGTATTTTGGTGGAATTACAAATTTTTACAACACTTTATAGCTTCACAATATGTATTGGACTGCATGAGCTTCTTTAGATGGGGTATTATTTGAATATGTCTGGAGTGTGAATGATGTTTTCCTCATATGGTGGTGGATTCTTGACAAGTTGGACACCTTGCAATGATGGCATTTTCTGATGTGAATGCTTTGCAACTGTTAACACATGCTGGTATCAGGACAGTCTCTGGGTCATATGTTGCCAGCACATGATGGTTGTCCATTTATACCATGTATATGATAAGCTGAATCCCAGGATGATTTTGGCAAGAAGTAGTAATAAATCCTCAGAGCTCCCCATTACTGATATTAGTGGAAACACATCACTTCCCTAGCCACAATATCCCATCATTCACCAGCAGATGGATTACCGGGCTTACTTGACTCCATAAAGTATCCATGGCTGTTTTTTCCACAGGTGTTGTCTTACTGAATAATAGGATTTTGCTGGGCTCATGCAGGGTACTGTTGTTAGGGAAGATAGGCTCACATTCTATCAGTAAGCCAGCTTTTCCAGAGCTATCACTCTGCATGCCATATTCAGAAGGCTGGGGTATGCCTAAAGGTGTCACAAACTCACCTGACTCAGTTTACACAAGGTGACAAGTGTAGCTAGGTGCTGTTACAGAGGTATCTAGTGGCCAGCAAGATATTGTTGGTACAGTAGTGACTGGTGAATGGTCAAATATGACCTGTGTGGCAAAATACTGGCTGTGATCCTAGTAATACCTCCCATGCTGTCTGTGTGCTTCATGGCTGACCCAATGAAAAATTATTATGATGATCCCATCAAAAGGCCATCACAGATTCTAAGTCCTGTGACTTAGAGGTACTGATTTGATCAGGACACTGTACAAAGACTGTCAAAATAAGTGCACCCCAGATATCATAAAAACTTAGTGAAAACTTTTCATCATAACAATACAAAAGTGGCATTTGATTGGTTCTCTGCCAGTTTTATCACTTTCAGATCCTGAACACTCTATCACCTCCTATGTTTGTATGCATATGTTGGCTATTGCCTCTTTTTCATACTCCTTACTTCCTAACTCAAACATTTTGCTTATTTTTGATGCACACAAATTGACTTATTTCTGTTGAAACTTCAGTTGTACCTCAATTGCCAATTGTATTGACCTATACAAGTCCTTATACCCTCCATTAACATTAAGCCCAACCCCATGGTCAACAAGTAACTCCATCTAAATCCACCACTCAGTAAGTATTTCTTCTGTAATGCTCTGTTTCCACAACTTTGGCAGGAACCATATGGCTTTATGCTATTGTTCATTCCCTTGTTCCCATACATCCTGGTCTTCAGCCAGCACTGCAAGGTCTAGCACCTCATCTGCCAGTCTTTGGAATAAATCCTTGCAATATTCAAGGGCCTTTTCTTGAGCACTACTTTTGAAGAAGTGCTGCAACCTCTTGATGTGCCTGTTAATGTTCCAAAATTCCACCTAAGGTATTGTGATAACCTTTTGAGTTATTGACGTTATTACTTTGTCTGAAGTAGGATCTCCACTCTGTCAATAATGGAGGACATTGAGGCTGTGGCAGATGAATAGCCTTTGCTGCAAACTCATTTTCCTCACCAGAGTATAGCTCAACTGGCTGTACTTCCAGCTCTTGCAAATACATCTGTTTTCTTGCTGGTAATTCTTCTTGGCTACAATGGGATTCAGTCTGTACCAGGCCTATGGTATTAATTGGCAAGGACTGAAGCTTTTTTCTCATGCTTCCCTGTCTCTGGCTTGAGTAGACTTTTTCCCCTTACCTTCTGCATTATTACTGCCAGGTCTTTCACAGCTACTTTATCTGAGTGATTCCTGTATTGAGCTACATATTCACCTTGATAAATGCTGCTCTGATGCATCTGTATTGGCCTGCTTGTCCCTTGCTGACACTCTGCAGGCAACCTGATGCTTCTTTCCTGTTTGCTTCAAGCTCTCAGCCCATGTTGTGACAGGCTCCTGAGGTAGCCACTTGTTTTTATCACTGCCAGGTCCTTGACTGGTACTTTGACTGAGTTCTTCTTGAGTAGAACTATGCTTTTTCCTTTGTAAATGTTTTGCTGGTGCATTTGCGTCTGCCTGCTTTTCCCTTATTGGCACTCTTCCAGCTACCTTATGCCTGTTTGATGCTTGTTTGGAGCTATTGGCCCTGCTTGTAACAGGCACTTGAGGAAGCTGCTGCTTTTTAACCATTGCCCCTTGTTCTTCTGCCATTGATAGTTTCTGCTATACTTGAGATACTTTCTTAGTATTCCAATGCTGGCCCATAATTGATTTGCTTGTTTGAATACAGGATAATGCTCATGGAGCAAGTCAAGCACATTCTGCTTGGCCTTGAATTCCAGATGGCCCTGTGGTATGCAGGCCTTGAGGTGTTGGCATGCTAGACTTCTAATGGCCTCTTTAATATTAGCCCACCCTTCATTATTGTACTTAACAGCTTCACAAATCATCAATGTCTCTTGATTTTAGGCTTTGGTATAAGCACTACATCTTCTCCCTCCCATGCTGCGGTAGGTTATTCTGTGGGCTTTATCCTTGGGCACTGTTGTTGTGCTTCAAAGATTGTATGGTACTCCTCTGCTGTTACATCAGGAAATGGCTCAATTTTTGGCTGTGTCATTGAGCTACTGGAGTTCCTTCTTTGTAGCAAAGATATGACTTTCTCTACCTGGGATACTGATTGTTCTGCACCTTTAATCTGCTCATCCTGCTTCTGGTCTATTTCCTGATTTCTCTGGGCCATTGCACTTATCCCATCAGCCACTGCACCTAATTGCATCATTAACACCTTGGTATGAGCTGACAACATACTTGCTAATATATGTGGTGGTGGTGTAATGACTGCCACTTGCTTGTATTCAACTGAAGGTAGTGCTTTTGCTACATTACTATCTCCCTCAGCAATGTGGTCAGCTAGTGGTACTGCAGAGATTCCCAGTTGCGTACTTGACTGAGAGCCTGAGGAGCTTGCATTATTCCCTTCAATGCACAGACTGTCCACAGGGCCTTTTTTGGCTGTAGTACTGCTTGTTGCACTGAATGTTAAGGCAAGCTGTTGTCCAACTGTTCTTCTGCTGCCGTCAGCAATACGCTTTAGTTGGGAACCAGATAACTTTGCTTTATTTTTTGACAGCATATATATGGAAGTGAGTCTAACCAAAGGGGAAATGGTGTTACATATACATGTGTATGTGGTGCCTCTACTTTATTTATAATGCTTGCTATAGTAGGTCTTCATAGAATCTTACATTCATGTAGGTGCAATGCCTCAAATACAAGACTGTCTTAAATTCACAAGAGTATTAACAAAAAAAGTGATATAATAGCATTACAATGTTGAGCGTCAAGTTGTTTGCCTCATGGACAAGACTACTTAGATTCAATGCCATAAGAGAAGAGAAAAAAGACCATGAGGCTATTGTAGTAAGCGGCTCAGCCATATAGCATGTGGGCAGCATAGGAACTATTACAAGAGTCACAGCCAGTGTTTTGCTACACAAGTCATATTTGACCATTCACCAGTCACTACTGTACCAACAATATCTTGTTGGCCACTCTATACTCTATTATGGCATCTTGCCATATTTGTCACCTTGCACAAGCTGAGTCAGGAGAGATTGTGATGCCTTTGGGCTCACCCTAGCCTTCTAAATATGGCATGCAGAGTGATAGCTCTGAAGAAGTAGGCTCACTGATGGATTGTGAGTCTATCTCCCCTAACAACAGTAGACTGCATGAGCCCAGCAAGATCCCACTATGCAATGAGCCAACACCTGCGGAAAAAAATGCCATAAATACTTTATAGAGTCATGTGAGCCCAGTAATCCATCCACTGGTGAATGATGTGAGATTATAACTAGAGAAGTGGTGCATCTCCACTAATATCAGTAATGGGGGTTTTAAGGATATACTACTACCTCTTGCCAAAATCATTTCAGGATGCAACTTACCACGTACATGGTAAAAATTGAAAACCTTCCTGCAGCTGGCAACATATGACCCAGAGACTGCCTGGATACCAGCATGTATTAATAGTTATATGGTTTTCACATCAGAAAATGCCACTATTGCAAGGTAAACAACTTGCAGGAATCCACCATTATTGGGGGAAAACATTGTTCACATTCCAGATATATTCCAGTAATACTCCATATAAAGAAGCTCATGCAGTCTGTCAAATATAGCAAAGCTATAAAGTACCTCACTCAGTATCAATCAAGTGCAAACATATCAGATATATTTGATGACAAACATTACAAACAGCTCAGAAGCAAGGGCTATGTTGAAGGTATGTATGACCATGCCTTTGCCTTAGCACTTGATGGATTCTCATTAAACAAGTATTAGACTTGTTCCATTGGATAGTGCCACATTGAGCCATGAGTGCCAAATGATGCCATAGTGTGCCAGAGAGGCCAAGTGAGCCTCTACCTGGCCACAGAGTGTGAAACATAGCTCTGCATCTTCATGCAAAGCAGCCCCTGTATTTCACCCATTGTGTTGGAGAAAATCCATTTTTTGACCTTTTTTTTGGATCAATGTTGTGCAGGATGTGTTTGAGCACAAGCAGATTGAAGATATGCATCTGGTACTCAACACCCATGGCACTCTGAATCTAGCTTCTGTAGCTTGTATAAATGTCACAAAAATGAATGGCACTATCTTGGTCCACTGGTACTATCTGGCACTATAAGTGCTTTGTATAGATCTTACTTTAGGGCTAATATTTAAATATAGGGCCAGATAGTACCAGTGGACCAAGATAGTGCCATTCATTTTTGTGACATGATACAAGCTACAGGAGCTAGATTCAGAGTGCCATGGGTATTGAGTACCAGATGCATATCTTCAGTTCTCCTGTGCTCTTTCACATTCTGAGCTACATTGGTCCACAAAAAAAGGTCAAATAATGGATTTTCTCCTGCACAATGGGTGAAACACAGGGGCTGCTTTACATGAAGATGCAGAGCTATGTTTCACACTCTGTGGCCAAGTATAGGCTCACTTGACCTCTCTGGCACACTATGGCATCATTTGGCACTCATGGATCAATGTGGCACTATCCAATGGAACAAGTCTATTCTACCAGCAAATCCTGCTGGCCACTGACTCTCATCAATCTGAATCTGCTGCCCATCTTATGGTATCAAAGCAATAATCTGATGGTAGTCTCAATGGTATCTGGGCCTAAATCACTGTCCAACCTGGATAGCTACCTGTATCCATTACTGGATGATTTTGTATGCTTTCCAGCAGGATAACAGTAACTGGCCATCATGTAGAAGTGCATATCATTATCTGCTTTGGAGACACACCAGCCATCAGCAAGATAGCTGGCTTTTCTGGGCACAATGGATGGTATTGCTGTCAAATGTGTGAGAAACAGGGGACTTAATCCATAACTCACCCACATTATTAATACTCAAACAACAACACTAAGAGCATCATCTCTTGTCAGAGAAAATGTACAAAAGTATGCATGCAATTGCAGCAAAGTTGGCAAGCTATAAGCCATCAGCAAGAATATAGAATTGATTGGAAACTTTAATACTTGAGATAGAGGGTATCTGTTGGAGCAAAAGCTTTCCACTAGGGGCAATGCAATTGCTTTTGAATATTATTCCCATACTGATGACCAAGTTGTACATGAGGCATTTCAACCTATATGAACCCTTTGAGATACCAGAGAAATTTGAAAGAATTGGCAAGATATACAGAGTATCCTGCGGTAATGGAAAGTATTACATTACTACATATCTCAAAACCAATATTGCACTCATTTTTGTATTTTGCTTTTTGCTATTGTAACACCCAGGTGAAAGATCAGGAATATACAACTCTGAAAGACAAATGCTGCAGACCCTGACAAGCAATCCACCCAAGAGTATTATGTCATACAGAAAATGCAGTAGTCAACACATGTTTCAAATCACTGCTCATTTGAAGCAGTACTTAAGGAGTTATGACCAAAAGAGTCCAGTTATTATATATACTAGGCCTCCACTGTTGGGATAACTATGGTGACTTTGATTGCATGTAAAGCACTAGCCAGCCAATCAAATCATATGAAGTTTTCACAGGTGCTGCACCTACATCCAATCTGCGCCACTGCTAATTTTAGCTTTGTACCAGGTGTATTACTTGTGCAATTGCCCAAAGACTTTGATCCTTCAGAATTTTTATATATATGACTTCCCCAGCTGAAAAATAAAGAGAGCCTCTCTTTCCAAAATCTCCAAACTACAATTACAAGCTTAAAGGCAATAAGACTTACCCTGCATAACTTGCACTGTTGAGTATTCTGACTTTGATTGGTACTACATCAGTAAAGAGACTGCAAAGCTGACAAAAATCCAATCTAAGTTCTACAAGAAAATAACCACTTATCTGTTGGAAAAGTCCCCTCAAAGAAGCCCATTCACTCTAAAGACACCCCTTTAGATACCCCTTTAGTCTAAAGACCCCTTCAGACACCCCTTTAGTCTAGAGACCCCTTTAGAGACTTCTACACCACATCCTTTTAGATTAAAGGGGAGCACAGAGTTTCCATATTAGGAAATAATTTGCAGAAAGGAAAGTGACTTCCAGGTAAGAAAAAGGTACTATAAAAGTAAATAAGCCCAATAGTTGACAGAAGGTCAGAACACTGCTGTATAAGTGAGAATCACTGCCTATAGTATATTTTGAGCCTAAGATTGAGGATATTAGTAAAAGTTATATCTTCTATTGGTATATTTAACTCCCAATAAACTATATCAGTATTAGCATACTGGAAGTTGTTGTATAGTATTGATTAGCCTCTACATTGTAGAAGGAGCCCCACACTAATCATAATACAGCACAACAATCCGCTATCCTAAGTACTTCTCATGGGCTCTAATCAACACTCATACACATGTGCAACCATACCAATGCAAGAACAAAATGACCTGGATATGTGTTTATTCAAGTGGCCTTCTAAAGCTATTTTGACCAAGAGTACACTGAAAGCATTGGGGGTCATATGTGGACATTGTAGGAATATTTACTCAGAGGCAGATCACCAATCCCAACTTAACACATCTATAGCTTTTGTGCAAAGAGTATGTGGCAGGATATGAGCAGCTATACTACAAATATAAAGCTGAACACATAAATCTCTGCCACCACAGTATCCTTTTGCAACTCTATCTTGCTTGGTGTGTTGAACATATTGGACCTTGCTTCACCTTTTAAGAGTTTCCTTTGGGGCAGATGTATGGGGAGGTAGGAAGAGAGTCAAATCACAGGTACTACCATATTCCAATCTCATCAAGAATAATACCTTCAAGTCTGTCACAAATGTGATAAGTTGGCACCTAGAGGATAGCCAGGAAGAGTTGGAAAGTACAGACAGCAGATGTGCACATTGAAACACCTATGCCAATGGCATTAAGAAGCTAAGCAGCCCCAATGTGCAGGTAGGTAGTTAAGTAATGCAAAGTTGGGTTGGGTGCAACAAGCAACTAATTTTTGCTAGAAATATATGCATGCCAGATTTCACTTGGTCACAAGCCAATTTCTACATTATTCAATACAGTATTCACACAAACAAAAAATAGGGGTGATCCTACAGTGTATTATATGAATTGCATAAGGGGAAGTAGAAAAAGGAGATACCATTTGGTAAATTGATATAGTAGCATTATATGGAACTAGCAGTAGGCTGCCATAAAGCCATGATAATGCCATCAGAGGCTTGCAAAGAGGCCATCAAAACACTTTCCAGTTTTTTGCCATATAAGGCAATTGGATGTACTGGCTGGTTAGATCCACCCAAATTGTTGTAAAGTGCACTAAGACCGCAACAATCCCATGCCACCTTTGGCAAAACACTGTACAAACACCATTATATTTTATCAGATTTATTTGGCTGCAAATTAGCAAAACACTACTGTGATCCCATTACAAGATTGTGTGGATGTTCATTAATTGCAAGCTGCTGGTCTTAAAGTGGTCCCCTGGAAGGATCTTGATGGCTGACTCAAATTGGAGCAACCTGCAGGACCATATTATTTATCATAGGGAGAGAGGCTTACTACAATAGCCACATGGTCTTTTTTCTCTTCTCTCATAGTGCTGAATCAAAGAAGTCTTGTCCATGGTGCAAAGAGTTTAGCACTGAGCAACATAATACTATTATATCACTTTTCTGTCAATACTCTTGTGAATTTAAGAAAGTCTTGTGTTTGCAACATTGCACCTACATGAATGTAAAATTCAATGATGACCTGCCATAGTAAGCATTAAAAATAAAGTTATGGCACCACATACACATGTATATGCTACACTGTTTTCCCTTTGGTTTGACTCACTTCCATATATATGCTGCCAAAAAATAAAGCCAAGTTGTCTGGTTCCCAACCAAACCGCACTGCTGACCTTCCCTAAGTGCTATAGAGAACTGCATCTTGCAAAGATCACTTGTATCAGGTGCACTGGATCAACCTAGCTGAAATCTAGTCCAACTAGTGTTGGTTCATATGGCTGGTTGCCTTCTTGCATTTGAATGGCATGGGCTCTCCAATTGATTGATGGCTTATGGTCAAACAGCCATGTTTTTCCAAGCAACAGGTCATATTTGCAGTTTCCAAATATGTAGGCCTGTAGTTCTATATCATAGTCATTTCTATATATTCTTACTGGCTGAGAAATACAGTTGATTTTATGAGAGTTCCCATCCGCTGTTAAGACTGATGTTGCTTACTTTAGCCTTGAAAGCTTCTTCAATTTGAAAGATCCAAGTTCCAGGGTTTTATCAACTATGCCAGGGTACCAGTTAACCTACACACCAAAGTTGCACTTGACAAGGCTTTGCCGGCACTGGGCCATAGTTGGTGCTTCTTGTTGCTGGTGGCTGAGAGTCTGGAGTAATTGTTGCTGTTGGGCCCAGATTTGCTGCACAATATTCTTCCATACCTGATTATATGACATATTGCAGAAGACTTGTTCTTTGTTGGGAAGGTTCTCATTATTGTTGCACTCAATGTTACAAGTCCTGATATAAAAGTTGTAGAGCTATTGGGAGGGTAGCTACTACAGTATCCACTAAAACATAAACTGATCTTTATTGAGGTTTCAGCAGCTGCTTATACACATTTTGCCAGAGCAATTGCTGACTAATTGGATCTCTTAGTTTAGGTTGTGGCTAATGACTTATTGATTTGCATCATCATTACCCAATAGGATCTTTTAAATCCAGCAGCTCTTCTTTGGAAAATCACAGATATCAAATATATGCTTATCTTACAGTTACAGGCAATTGGTGGATGTGTCAAACCTCACAAGGATTACTTCAATATGCTGAGCAAATGGGTGTTGTAATGGTCAGCACACATCTCAGATATTGTGAGGATACTAAAGGGTATCAAGTGTAAATTGACAAGATTCAGAAGCTGATCAAGAGCAGGGATTTTGTATTTGAGAACTCAGATTGGAAAGCCACTGAAATCATTGGCTAGCTGCCTGATGATGTAATCAAAACTAATGAAGAAGATATACATCTAATTCAGCCAGATACTGAAGATAATTCAACCAGTTCTAGATCAGCGCTGGTTATCCCAGGTAGGAGACTTACCAGAATAAGAAATGCCTGTGGATCCTGGTGGCAGACATCCAATGATCATGAAAAAGCTTATCTTTTCTTATATGCCAAACCTCAGAATCTGGAATAAACATTGCAAAGTCCAGATGCTACTATTAGGCAATATGCCATGCAGGAGCAGTACCAATCACTGATCAAGGCAAAAGCATGGTAACTGGTAGATTTACCAAATGGGAGAAAGCCAATAGAATGTAGATGGGTCTACAAGATGAAGATAACTTCATGTGGTACTGCTGATAAATACAAAGCTAGAGTGGTGACAAAAGGCTTATCTTATATCCAGGGACTAGATTTTGAGAAAGCATTTGATATGGTGGCCAAGTCTCAATCCATCAGGACATTTCTAGACCTGGAACCGGTACATAGTCTAGATCTACACCAAATGGACCTCAAAACAGCCTTTTAAAATGGAGATCTGCAGGAAACTTGATATATGTGGCAACCAGACAGTCTTAACAGTGCAAAAGGCCTCTATAAGGTGTGCAACTTAGGAAATTGTTGTATGGGCTTAAGCAAGCATCTTGAGCATGTTAAAGCAAGAGTAGCTCAGATCTGGAGGAGATAGGCATCATTTATAGAACTGCAGATCCCAGTATATATGTGAGAGAGTTTAAGAAGAGTATGATCATCAATTACTCTATGTACACAACCTACTAAAAGCTGCAAATGACCAGGAGACACTTAAACAGACATAACTAGATCTCTTCAGCAAGCTTGAGATCAAAGATCTTGGAAAATGAGTTATTTTGTTGGAACTGAAGTCAAAAATGAATACCTAAGCAGAGAATTGTGCTGAATCAGTCAAGTGCATCAGGCACGTAGTTAGATGCTTGAAAATGGATAACTGCAAGCCTGCAGCTACCCCTATAGATAATGGGCTGCAACTGAGCAAATCTCAGCCAGTTTTAGGTGAAAAAGGCTCAAGTATAGACCAAAACCTGCCCTATCAATTATTGCTGGTAGCCTGATATGCCTGAAGGTGTCTACACAGCAACATATAGCAGTAGCAGCAGAAGTAGCAAGTCAATTCATGCAAAAATATGGATCAGATCAAACTAGAGTAGTTAGGCATTTTTTCAGATATCTACAAGGTGTTATGATCTGTTCTATATACCCTCCTTATTGTTAAAATACTATATTTGGTAATCCTGTGTTACACTGATCTTAAACTGCTGATCCCTGATTTGTTGAATGTACTGTTATGATCTACCACTTGAATGTTTAGGTTAGATCAGTTTTTAGTCAAATCAATTAGTTATATGCTTAGCTTATCAGTATATCAGTATTATCTATCAAATTAGTAGAACTAGTCAGCAAATGAGACAGCAGATCCTTATCCAAAAAAAATATATATATTAAGTAGGATCTTATTGGGTGATGATGATGCAATTAAATGAGTCATCAGCCACAGCCTACATTAGAAAATACAATTAGTCAGCAATTAATCTGGCAAAATCTATATAAGGAGCTGCAGGAATCTCTATAAAGGTGAGTTCAAGTTTTAGTGATACAATACTAGCTAAACTCCATATTCCTCAACAACTCTCATACCAAGACTTGTAACATTGGTAGTAGTAATAATCAGAAACATACCTCCAGAAGAAAGAAGAAGCTTCCCTCAAGATGTCTGAAAATCAAGAATGGAAGAATGCTATGCAACAAGTCCTGGCCCAGCAGCAACAGTTACTACAGATCCTTAGCCAGCAGCAATAAGGAATGACTACCATGACCCAAAGCCAGCAAAACCCTGTCAAGAGCAACTTTAGTGTGAAGGTCAACCAGTTTCATGGTAGAGTCAATGAAAACATGGGAACTTGGCTCTTCCAGATTGAAGAAGCTTTCAAGGCTAAGGGAATTGCTCCTGAAAGCAAGTTACATTATTCAGCCTCTTAACTGGCAGATGCCACTTTACAGTGGTACCACAACAAGATCATATCAGCCACCATGATGGGATGCTCTACAATCTCTACCTGGGATGAGTTTGTGTCGGAAATACAGGATGCCTTTGAGCCCCCTCACCAACAGACAATACTAAGAAGCAAGATGAAGACACTCAGACAGAAAGGAATGGTCCAGGAGTACAACTATGAATACAGATGTATACTGGGGCAAATTGAAAGAACGGTCCCTCTGGATCAAGTTGAATATTTCATTGATGAGTTGAAAGAAAGAACTTGTATGGAGGTGAATTATTGAAGACCTCAGACTATTGAAGAAGCCATCAAGATTACAATTGATTATGACTCAGCTATGTTTAGAGTTGGGAAGCCCACAATGACTAATCAGAGAGGCTACAATCACTATAAAAGAAGACAATCAGAAGCAGTGTCAATGGACATAGATGCTATGCAGAAGAATCCTACCTCAGAAGAATGCAAGAAGAAAGGACTTTGCTTCAATTGCCAACAGCAGGAACATAGTGCAAAGTTCTGCCCTCAGAGAAGAAATGGACACCAGCCATCAAGAACCTTTAACCATATTGAGGCTGGGGAGCATAGTGACATGGAAGATGAACTTGAAGAAGACTCAGAGATCACCTTCCATACAACAGAAGAATTACTATCCCAGATGACCTCAAACTCAGGAAAGCTATTATACCTGAATGGAGTAATCAATGGAGTATATGCCAAGGCCATGATTGACTCAGGAGCATTGCATGAGTACATGTCAGAGCAATTTGCTTTGAAAGCTGGAATCAACCTGGAACCCACCAAATCAGCTTCAGTCTCAACAGCTGATGGGAATTCTCACATAATCAACCATATTACTCAGCCAGTAAGGATAAAGATCAATGACTATAAAGAAGACCTATAGGCCTATATATTTAGGAACTGCAAGTTTGACCTTGTACTTGGGAAAACCTGGCTATTTTGTCATAATCCATCAATCAACTGGAGAACCCATGCTACTCAGATCCAGAAGGACAACAAGACCTATGAGCTATTACCTGCCAGACTGGATTTTAACTTGGCCAATTCCAGTGTGTGTGAAACAAGTGAACTTAGCAAGTCACAGTTCTGTAGAGTACTAAGAAAAGGCACCCAGATGTTCCTCATGGCAGTTTTACCGGAGGAATCCTCTACTCTAGTACCCCACTAGGTGCAGACTCTTTTGAAGGAATATTTAGATGTATTTTCAGATGAGCTTGTAAGCCCACCACCAGTCAGCAATGTGAATCATGCCATTGAAACATGAGATAGCCCTCCAGTGAGTAAGACACCTTACAGAATGAGTCCATTGGAGTTGGAAGAGAAGAAGTGACAAATAGATCAGTTACTGGAGCAAGGACATATCAGACCCAGCAAGTCACCTTGGGGAGCACCAGTACTTTTTGTCAAGAGGAAGGAAGGAACACTTAGGATGTGCATTGACTACAGAGCCCTCAACTCTATTACTGTGAAGAATAAGTACCCCATACCTTGGATTGATGAGCTCTTGGACCAACTCAATGGAGCCGCTATTTCCAGTAAGATTGACCTTATGTCAGGATACAACCAGATTTGGATGAAGCCAGAAGACATCCCTAAGATAGCATTCAGAACTAGATATGGACATTACAAGTACTTAGTCATGAGTTTAGACCTCACCAATGCACCTGCAACATTCATGACCCTGATGCAGACTGTCTTCCAGGAGTGCTTAGACAGGTTTGTGATAATCTACCTAGATGATACATTAATATTACAGCAAGATAGAAGAGGATCACTTGGTGCACATTGAAATGGTCTTGCAGAAGCTAAGAGAGAATAAGCTTTATTGCAAGCTACCCAAGTTTGAATTCTTCAAGGAACACATTGAATATCTGGGACACATAGTGACTAGCACCGGAGTAACCTTGGACCCTAAGAAGGTTCAAGTTATCAAGAATCTGAAGCAGCCCCATAGCATATCAGAGCTAAGATAATTCCTTGGAATGGTTTCCCATTCTCAGAGATTTGTCAAGTCCTTTGCAAGTATTGCAGCCCCTTTGAATGATATCTTCAAGAAAGACAATACCTACAAGTGGGACCTAGCCTGTGAGACTGCCTTCCAGATGCTCCAGAATCAACTTGCAAAGCTGCCAAGCTTAAGAATATCTGACTTCAGAAAAGAGTTTACTCTTTGCGCAGATGCTTCAGATTATGAAATTGGTGGAGTGTTGAGCCAAGAACATAAGGGAAAGGTCTACCCTGTTACCTTTGAATCCAAGAAGCTGAACTCAGCAGAATAAAACTATCCAGTGCATGAGAAGGAGATGCTTGCTATAATACACTGTTTGAAGACATGAAGATGCTATATTGAAGGAATCAAATGCAATGTGAAGACTGCTCATGCATCCCTCAAGTAAATATTTACTCAGAAGGTACTCTCTAGAAGAATGACATGATGGAGTGAATACATTCACCAACTTGACTTGGAGACTGTTTACTGCCCTGGAAAAAGCAACACCATTGCTGATGCCTTATCAGGATTAGATCAAGTTGCACAACTCAACTTGGTGCATGAATCAGATTGGCTTAGCCTATTACCAAAGTACTTGGAGGACCAAGCCATTCCTAATGAGGTGGATGAAGATATCACAAAGATAATCTGGGATGTGGCCAGCAAATTTGTAGTACAGGATGAAAAACTCTACCAAATTGTTGATGAAAGCTCTATTGCCTATTGCCTGTATGCTTCTTGTCTGGATTTAATATATAAGCTACACAATGGATATGTACATCTTGGAATTAAAGAAACCTATAGCCTTGTGAAAGCCAGAGTATGGTGGACCAGAATGAAACATGACATTGAGAAGCTAGTGAAAACATGTCCAAGTTGCCAAATCAACCAATGCCAACTGCAGAGAATTGCTGATCTCTTTCCCTTGGAGCCTGTAATACCATATGAAAGATGGGGAATTGACTTTATTAGAAGACTGCCAACCACCAGGAAATGCAACCATTAGATCCTAGTAGCAATCAACCATGCCACTAAATGGCCAGTGGCTATAGCTGTACCTAGAGCTAGTGAACAAGAAGTTGCAATTTTCATCTACCATTAGATCCTTATGAAGTTTAGATGCCCTGTAGAGATTCTCTCCAATGGAGGTGCAAACTTTATGGCAAAGACACTGGAAGCTTACCTGGAAATGCAGCAGATCAAACACTTAAGAACCTCAGCAGACCACCCCAGAACTAATGGAGTCATTGAACCGCTTAATGGATTATTTCAAAAAGCTGACCAAGTATGCAAATGGAGTTGTCAGTAGATGGGATGAGCATATATATCAAGCACTCTTTGCATGCAGAGTCAGAGTACACAACACCACCCAACAATTGCCATCTTACATGGTGTATGGATGTGAACCAAGGATTCCAGGAGATCTCACACAACCAAAGCTTACTAACACCTTAGAAGATGCACTCAGTTAGCCAAGTAGACACCAGCAACTGGAACAAAAGATGTCAAAAGGCACAAACCAAAATATCTCAAAATGCAGGAAAGATGAAGCTGAGATTTGATAAGACTATAATACCAGAAGCATTGACAGTTGAGAACTTTGAGTCTACAAGAGCTAGTTAACCTCCAGTGGTTCCATTGATATGTACAAAGCTATATTGGTTGCTATAGGCTATTTCTAGATCCAGGAACTAGAGTTTAAGAAAATATTTGCTCCTGTAGTTGAGTTGGACTCTGTTAGGAAACTTCTAGCCCTGACAGATGTACACAGTCTAGGTTCTCACCAAATGGACATCAAAGCAGCCTTTCTAAATGGGGATCTGTAAGGCGTGCTGACTTAGATATTGTTGTATTGGCTTAAGCAGGCACCTTAAGCATGGTATTTCAAGTTTGAAACACATATATATGAGATTGGACTCATTGGTAGCACTGCAGATCACAGTGCATATGTGAAACCACTCAAAAAAGATGTGATCATCATAGTTCTTTATGTGGACAACCTAATAATAGCTACAAAATACCAGGAGGCACTTAAGCAGACCAAAGCAGATCTCTTCAACAAGTTTAAAGTGAATAATCCTGGAAAGTTGAGCTACTTTCTTGAAGTTCAAGTCAAACTTGACATACCTACACAGAGGTTTTACTTCAACAATATGAACAGTATATGGGTAGGCAGAAAATGGAGATACTATTTGGTAAGTTAGTATGATAGCATCCTACAGAACTGACTGTATGTCATCTTACTGCTGTTAAAATGCCAACCAAGATCAACAAAGAAGCCATCAAAACACTGTTAAGCTTCTTGCCATATAAAGCAATGAATGTATTGGCTGGTTAGGTCCACTCATATCAGTATACAAAGCAGTAAGACTGTTGGAATGCAATGCAATTTCTTGCCAAAAGGCCTTTAGAGCACTGTTCAGTTTTACATTATTTGGCAGTAAAACTAGTGGCTTCCTCAAGAGCCTGCCATAGGTAAGGCTGAAAGCTCAAAACAATCTACACAGAAACTTCAGGTGGCCAAATGAGTGCCAGCATGAGACAAGCAGGCAGAACTCAATGTCCCAGTTTAGTATACATCAAGCAGAAAGCATAATGCAATACAACTAGCACTCATTACAAGTAGCAGCAAATGACCAGGCAGTGATAAGGATAAATGGAAGCAAGATTACTCAAGCCAGAGAAAGAAAACATGAAATAAAGGCCACAGCTCTCATCTATTTATCCCACCAGCTGTTAACAGGCTGAAACCTGTAGTCTTCTGAGAGAGTTGCCAAAAAGACAACAGCTGCCTTCTTGAATGTAGGAAGTGCAGCTACTTTATTCATACTTCAGTAATGTAGACAAGCTAGAAGCAAAAGGCAATTTGTCTGCAATATCCTTTGCATCCTCCATTGCAGACACAGTAGAAATCATCCTGAGAGGCAAAGCAATGCTGCTACAAGATCAGGGTACCATTACAATTCCTAGAGTGCAAATTTTGGGATATTGGTTTGCAAACTAGGAGGTTGCAGTGCTTCTTCAATAGTATTGCTAAGCACAACACACCTGAATATTGCAAGAACTTAGTGAAAAGACTGTCAACTGAGGTGCTAGACCTTGCAGTACTACCTGGAGATCAGGATATGTGGGAACCAGTAAATCTGGTATGGCATTAAGTTGTAGACATCCCATTGAAGTCATGAAAATAGGGTACTTCAGCAGAGATTACTAATGAATGGTGCATTTTGTTGTGATCTACTGCTTGAATGTTCAAGTAAGATCCACTTTTAGCCAACTCAATTAGTTTTAAGTTAGACTACTAGTAAATCAGTATTATCTATCAAATTAGTAGTATCAAATAGCAGATAAATCAGCAAATCCTTATCAGAGAGAAATAGATATAATAGGTAATATCTTATTGAATGATGATGCAATCAAATGAGTCATCAGCCACAGCCTACCTTAGGAAATACAACTCAGCATTTCCTTATCAGACCAAAATAGATAAAATAAGCTGGATCTAATTGGGTGGTCACAATGCAATCAAATGAGTCATCAATTGATCTAGCCAACTGTATGTAACAAGCTGCTGGAACCTCAAAAGAATTGGTTGAAGTTTTATTGAACACAAAACTAGCTTAGCCCTTATTGCTCTACAACTCATTTATCAAGTTATTGCTCTACAACTCATTTATCAAGACTAGTAACAATTTTATGCAGATACTTCTGGAATGTGCAGTTGGCTTTAATGTTATTGCTTGGTATAGTGCCTTGTAGAGCACAGTGCAATTGGCAATTGAAGCTCAACTGAAGATTTGACAGAAATAAACTTACTTGTGTACAGGGGAGATAGGGACATTGGTTGAATCATGGATTTAGCAGTGTAAAAGAGAAGAAATAGCAATTAATGTACATAAATATATGTGCCAATTGAGTATTTTAGATTAGAAAGCAAGAGATCTGGTAAAGAACCAATTAAATGCTGTGCGTATGTTGTTGTGACACTAAAATTTGACTAACTCATTTTTAAATCTGAGGTGCAATTTTTTGTCAACAGTTTTTGCACAATATTCTGATGCCAAGAATACCTCTTAGTCATAAGATCAAGATTTTGTGTTAGCTCTTTGACAGGATCCTTATAAATAGTTTTCATCTGCTGTAAGCTAAGTCTGTTGTACATTTCTCCCTTCTACTGCACTTGAGATGATTCTTTACCAGGTGTGCTTTTTCATGCCTGCGTCATGCATATAGTCCACTACACCAGATACTGTTTCTCACAGTTTCAGACAATACTTGCAACTTCTCACAGCACATTTCTATTTACCAGAATAACTGTATCACTGCCATCTAAAAGGTTTGTAAGTCCTAACTGGGAAGGTATCCATAAATACTGTTATGGAGACTGCTTTTGAAAACTTTTGGATTTGAAAGTCTACTGGATCTTCTACATCTATTCTCTAAAGGCCAATTCAAGTCATTTATACCCTCAGCATGTTAGTTCAACTTTTCTGCAATATAAGAATGAAAGCTTATAGGACTGTTGTTGCCATGAATGGTGGGATGCACCTTGTTGAGTATTAGTTCTTATAGAAGCAAAGTAGCTCAACAAGAGTCATTCTTGATTGGGTTGGGGTAGATGGTCTACTGACCCTGGTGAAGATCTTCCTCAAGGTGTCTCAAGGAAATATATTGGCAGCAATGGGATTAATGAAAGAGCCTTTAGATTAGTGAGTCATAAGAATATTGGTAAGTGATTGAATATGGAACAAGTTAAATCCTAACTCACCATTGCAATTGGACCAAGACAGATTAATGTGTAATCTGTACA
Source organism: Basidiobolus meristosporus CBS 931.73 (assembly GCA_002104905.1). NCBI lineage: Eukaryota > Fungi > Basidiobolomycota > Basidiobolomycetes > Basidiobolales > Basidiobolaceae > Basidiobolus > Basidiobolus meristosporus. The sequence goes on along the minus strand of MCFE01000164.1, from coordinate 67,720 downwards.
TGTTTTCACCAAATGCCTTCAGTATGGCCCAACTGTTTAGGTTCAGCCCAATTAGGAGTATTTGGGTATTTCCCATTAGTCAGGCTGAGGTGAATACCTCAAGGTGCTGAAAAAGATAGAGCAATATGGGTACAAAGCTGTGGTATGAGACCCAAATCAAAATGGCAATATACATCAGAAGATATATATTGTTACAATCTGCCGCTTGAATGTTTAAGTGAGATCAGTTTTGAGTCAAATCAATTAGTTTTATGTTTAAGTTATCAGTATATTAGTATTTTCTATCAGATCAGTAGCATTAGTCAGCAAATGAATCAGCAGATCCTTATCAGACTGAAATAGATATATAAGGTAGGATCTTATTGGGTGATGATGATGCAATCAAAATGAAATCTCAATAAAGATCAGTTCAAGTTTGAGTGAATACAATACTAGCTAAACTCCCTATTCCTCTACAACTCTTATACCAAGACTTGTAACAATAACAAGACAAGTACTGTACTCTAAATAAGCTGAGAGTGAGGACTCAGTTAGGAGACTGCAAACAAACAGTTCCATGCACATACTTCACAGTATGGACCAGTTTCATTGATTTATGCCTCAACTTTGTGAGCCATGGATATTTCCACATAATCTTTGCTGCAAATGATCAATGAACTGCATGATTTATTAGTAGAGCCAAGTGGCTTTCAAGAATAGTACACTTTGGACTCTTTATTAAAGCACTTGCAAAGTATCAGACAAACAGTAGGTGGATGCCTTGAAGAGTCAGAAAGTGTGTACCAAGAGGCAGAAGTATTCCTGGTAGAAGCTACATAACTTAAGCAGTGTGAGGTGTGTGCTGTGTGCAATAACCTTTGGGTCTAATCTGCTGCTGTCTATATTAATGTGTAGCTATACACAATGAGTTTGTACAGATGATTGTGCCAGCATGTAATGATAGTGTCACATGCACAATTTAGTGGGTAATATATGCTATTTGGATATGTCTCTTTAAAGTAAATGGGAATAAATCTGTACAACTCTATAGGCAAAGTTGATACTTACCATTCTAGCTACCCCTTTACTGCTTGGATGTTATGCCAGTGATTGATTGATTCACAATATCCTGAAGCTGTGAGTCCCAATTTGGCTTAATGGCTAATTGACAAGTTACCTTATTTGCCAGCAAATATCCTATTTTGCCTATGGAACAACTAGATCCCTGTATTTGAGAATTGGCAGTAGTATTGTTGCTATCATATGGCCAATTGGGTAGTTGCAAGAGAGATTAAATAGCTGCACTGGTGCTACAAATATAGAATTATTATGCAGAGTGTTCATTTTTTGGGGTCCTGTCTCAGATGTGCAACATCCCTGATATCACTTATATCAATAATATAGTGGGCATCAATTTGCAAGGATTTGACTTGGATTGCAAAAAAATGTGTTGTTTGGATCATGACACTTGTGTACTTGTGTTCTGAAATTTGCCTTTTGATTGTTAAGTACAGTAATGTAGCTTGTCTGTGCTGAGTTGCACCTGATGATGTTATGGAGCTAGCATGAAGTGCCATACACTGACACATTCTTTTACTTGCCAAAGGCTCCTGCAGTGGGGGTGCTTTCAGTGAGTCTTTATCAGTGTGCTCACCAGAAGTAACTTGTTGATGTTCAAGTGTCAATGCACATGCAGGCACAACATGACCCAACAACATTGCCCTGGGCTGAGTCTGGTGTGAAACCACATATGAATGTGACTAGGGGTGCTCCAGTGGACTTGCATCTAATTGAGCAGTTTGGTGGGTTCTAGTAGTATTGCTCTGAGCTGTGTGCATTAGCCCATTGCATGTTGACTTAGTGTATGGTGCACTTATGAAGGGTATTGGTGCAGATTGTGTTAACATGTGCCAGAATGGTAGTATTATCAAGGCTTAGTAAGGAATATGGTAAGGTGTGCTGACTCAATCTTGATGCAGTTGCCTGCAGTTTGCATTCCTGCTCTTGAAGCTCTGCTTCTGATCCCTGAATGTATTCACTTACCCTCTCTCTGATACTCTGAAACTGCTGCTTTGATGAGTCCTGTGTATATTGCTCTTTGAAGCCACTTAGCTCTACTAGCATATTGTACAGTATATCAAACATTTAAGGCAAAAACATATGCATATTCACCTTGGTTCCCAAATTTGAGCCACAAATGGGTATGCCGGCTCCTTACTGCACAAATTGTATGTGGAATTGTTTGGGTGCAGCCTCCTCATCAAATATGCTTCCTCTCTGCTCATTCAAGATTTCAATACTTGTCTTGTTATATATCTTCTGAGATACCTTGGCATTCATTTTGATGTAGAATTCCTGTCACAAACTTCTACTCAAGTTCTTCCATCTCTGCTGCCTATATGAGGTATCCAGCTCTGCTGATTATTGAGTAGCACCCATATGTCAGTATGAAGCCTAAATATAGAGACTTAGGCCGTACTGTAGTCATTTGGCAAGAACTCAATTGGATGCAATATTTACTATGCCAATCTGCTTAATGCTGTTGAGCTGCTGTAACAGTTTTGTCTGGGTAGTACTGAAGATGAGCTGAGACTTGGTATACAGGCCATAGTGATATATCTGGAAACCTATGTGATAATACATTGGCATCAGCTTGGTTTTATATGGAATATATATGAAACTAATGTGATTGTTGAATTTCCCTACATTATGCATGATACATCTTGGATTACATTCACATGGATCAGATCACATCAGTTACAAATTTCCTATTTGATTATAGACTGGTGCGAAATTTGTTAGCAAAATCACCAAGTCATTGTTAGAGGATGTTTTTTGCAGCATAATGATGGGGTAAATGGTAACTGGTAAAGCTTAAATCATAATGCATCAAAAATCAGATATATTAATTGAATTGTGCTAAATCAATTCATTTCATTTTGACAAAATTACTTATCAATCTTGGCATGACTTAGACATGTTACTGCTCTTTCCATATGAAAAATTAGTGTAATGATCCCATCATATGCCATTACAAGCTCAAAGTCCTGTGACTAAGATGTATTGATTTCATCAGGATTCCATGCAAAGACTGTCAAGAAAAATCGTACCCTATATATCATGAAAACTTGGTTGAAATTTATCATCACAACAGTACATAAGTGGCTTTTTATTGGTTTGCTGCCAATCTTCTCACTTTCTGATCCAAGCCACTTTATCACCTGCTAGGTTTGCGTGCATTGATTGGCTATTGCCTCTTTTCCAAATTTCTTACTACCTGACTCAAATATTTCACTTATTTTTGATGCATACAAATTGATTTATTTCTCAACCATTCTTTTACATTGTATGCAAACAAATCTATTTATTGCTGCTGAAACTTCAGTTTTACCACAATTGCAAATTGTATTGACCTATACAAGTCCCTATACCCTACACCCAACAATTAACTCCATTGAAATCCACTGCACAACAAGCATTTCTGCAGAAATGCTTTGTTTCAACAGCTTTTATTGGAACCCTGCAGCTTTATGTCATTGTTCATTAACTGTTTTGCATATATCCTGGTCTTCAGCTAGGACTGCAAGGTCTAGCAACTTATCTGTCAGTCTTTGCAATAAATCATTGATATACAACCACCTGGTAGGCCTGTTGATGTTCCAAAATTCCACCAAAGGCTTTGCAATAACCTCTTGAGTTCTTGACATTGTTACTTTGTTTGTCAGTGCAATCTCCACTCCGTTAACAACAGAGGATGTGAAGGCTCTGGTAGACAGACTTCCTTTCTCTGTAAACTCATCTACCTCACTGGAGTGCAGCTCAACTGGCTGCACTTCTGACTATTGTGACAGCAGTTGTATTCTTGTTGGTAATTCTTTGAGGTTATTATGGGATTCAGTCTGTTCTGGGCTAACAGCATTAATTGGCATGAACTGCAGCTTTTTCTGAAGCTTCACTGTCTCTGGCTTGGGTAAGCTTTTACCCTTTGCCTTTTCCTTTATCATGGACCGGTCATTCACTGCTGCTTTGTCTGATTGCTTATTTTAATGAACTACATTTTCTCCTTGATATATTCTGCTCTGACGCATTTATTTTGGACTGCTTGTTCTTTGCTGGCACTCTGCAGGCAACCTGATGCTTCTTTCCACTTGTTTTAAGCTCTCCACCCATGGAGTGACAGGCTCTGAGGTAGCTGCTTGTTTTGATCACTGCCAGGTCCTTCATTGCCACTTTGACTGAGTGCTTCTTGAGTAGGACTGCACATTTTCTGCAGTAAATGTTGTGCTGCTGCATATGTGTCTGCCTGCATCTCCCCTATTGGTACTCTTCCAGCAACCTGATGCCTCTTCAAAAACTTGTTTGCAGCTTTTGGCCCTGCTTGTGACAAGCCCTTGAGGAAGTTGCGAGTTTTTAGCCATTGCACCCTTGTTCTTCTGCCTTTGATAGTTTCTGCTATTCCTGAGATACTTTCTTAGCATACCAATGCTAGCCCAAAATCTTGATTGCTTGTATGAATCCAGGATAATGCTTGAGGAGCAAGCCAAGTGCATTCTGCTGGGCCTTGAGTTCCTGATGGTCCCAAGGTATGCAGGCCTTAAGGTGATGGCATGCTAGACTTCTAATGGTCTCTTGAACATTTGCTCACTCTACATCATTGCACTCAACAGCTTCACCTGTCTTCAATGTCTTATAATTTTTGGGCTTTGTTGCAAACCCCACATTATCTCCCTCCCATGCTGTGATAAGTTGTTCTATATGCTCTATCTTTGGGCACTATTGTGGTGCCTCAAAGACTGTGCAGTGTTTGTATGCTGTTACATTGGGAAATGGCTAAATTCTTGGCTGTGACACTGAGCTACTTGAGTTCCTTCTTTGCAGCAAAGATACAGCCTTTGCTACCTAAGATACTGCTTGGTTTACACCTTTTGTGCACTCATCCTGCTTCTGTACTACTTCCTGATTTCTCATGGTCACTGCATCTATTCTATCAGTCACTGCACCTAGTTGCTTCATTGGTGCTTTTGTATAAGCTAACATCATACTTGCAAAAATAGGTGATGATGATGTTATGACAGCCATTTGCTGATCTTCAACTGAAGGTACTGCTTTTACTACATTCCATCTGCCTCAGAAAAATTGTCAGTTTCTGGCTCTGCGGAGATTTCCAATTGCCTACTTGGCTGAGGGCCTGCGGAGTCCACATTATTACCTTCAGTGGGCACACAGTCCACAGGGTCTTTTTTGGTTGTAGCCCTGCTTGTTGCACTAAACCTCTAAGCAAGATGTTGTCCAGCCTTTCTTTTGCTGCTGTCAGCAGTGAGGTTTGGTTGGGAACCAGACAACTTTGCTTTATTTTTTGCTGGCATACATATGGAAGTAAGTCAAGCTAAAGGGGAAATAGTGTTCCATATTTATGTGCATACGGTGCCACAACTTCATTTATAATACTTACCATGGCATGACATCATTGAATCTTATATTAATATAGATGCAATGTCTCAAATACAAAACTCTTAAATTCACATGAGTATTGACAAAGAAGTGATGTATAGTGTTGAGTTATTGAGTGTCAAGCAGTTTGCCCCATGGACAAAAATCTGGCATACCTTGGTAAAGTTTTCCAAATAATCATTAGTTGTATTACAAGTCTTGGTATAAGAGTTGTAGAGGAATAGGGAGGCTAGCTAGTATTGTATTCACTAAAACTTGAACTGATCTTTATTGAGATTCTAGCAGCTCCTTATATACATTTTGCCAGATCAATTGCTGACTAGTTGTATTTCCTAATATAGGCTGTGGCTGATGACTCATCTGATTGCATCATCATCACCCAATAAGATCCTACCCAATATATCTATTTCAGTCTGATAAGGATCTGCTGATTCATTTGCTGACTAATGCTACTGATTTGATAGATAATACTGATATACTGATAACCTAAACATAGAACTAATTGGTTTGACTAAAAACTGATCTAACTTAAACATTCAAGCAACAGATCATAACAGTTGCATGTTGCACCCAACCCAACTTTGCATTACTTAACTGATTATCCACACATTGGGGCTGCTTAGCTTCTTAATGCCATAGGCATAGGTGACTCCACATGCACATTTGTCCTAAGTATTTTCAACTCTTCCTGGCTGTCCCTTATGTGCCAACTCATCACATCCATGACAGACTTGAAGGTAATATTATTAATAAGATTGGGATATGGTAGCACCTGCAACTTAACTTGTCTTCCTATCTCCCCACACATCCACTCCATACAAAACTCCCACAAGATGAAGCAAGGCCCAAAATTTTCCACACACCATGCAAAATGGAGTAGTAAGTGGATACAGTTATGGCAGAGATCTCCATATTCCGCTTTATGTTTGTAGTATAGCCCCTCAAATCCCATCACAAACTCTTTGCACATGTGCTGTAGATGCATCAAGTTGGCATTGGTGATTGGCTTCTGAATATATTTTCCTACAATGTCCACTTATGACTCCCATTTCTTCCAATGAACTCTTGGTAGGGATGGCTTCAGAAAGCTACTTAAATAAATACATATCCAGTTCATCCAGTCTTTGCATTTGAATTTTTGCATATTCATAAGAATTTTAATTGGAGCCAGTTGTAGTGGGGTTGCAGCAACACCCACTGACAGATGTGCTCATTCCCATATTTTCTACTTCCCTATACCTCTACTACACTTATTTTAGTTTATCCCACTTGTCTTACCTGATCAGTACTATCCCATAAGCTGGTTGACAATCACACCTGCTTACCTTATTGCATAAGTTATACCCCACTTTATGTAAGATTACTAGCTGTAAGTGCCTCTATATTAGGCAAGTACCTGTGCCAGTACCTGTGACCCATGATCAACCCATGTCACCATCTCTACCATTTTCATACCATATATGATATCCCTATGTTACACAGGTTTCATAATACTGATTCCCAATTGGTTGGATGTGCTGTGCCTCTTAGAACCTTCCAGCACCTACTTAGAATGCTCTTAGCTCATTATGATATCACTAAGATTTCTATTGATCTCCGGAACCTTCTGGAACACCATAATTAGTAATCACTTAGCCAGTGAGAAAAGTATATAAGGGAGGCTATCCCTCAACAATAAATCATTATCCCTTTTATCAATATACCAATTTGCTGATTAGTGTGATCACTGCTACCTGCTGCTACCTGAACTTCCAACCCCAGACCACAGGACACTCCCAGGAAACTGCGCTAACAGCCAACTGACCCTGGAGGCACTACTTGTGAGGAATACTCAGAGTAGGTATCTTTTATTATATTTGGTTCTTTCCCAAGTTTGTTCTTGTACAGGCAAAGATACTTTTCTGTCTTTGTAACTATTGACCACAGCTGCATTCTTATCAAGTCCCTGCTGGTGGAGTTTATAGTTGTTTTGACTTTGGAAGCTTTATTACATTGTCATCTCAAAGGACACTGAACCCAGCACATACTTTTGTTAAGATGCCAACTAAGTTGGGGATTGTAGCTCAATAGTTTTCCCTTGACAAGCTTGTGGCTTTATTCCCCATGACATTAGATTAGATACAGAACCCAAGTATACCTAGCAAGCTTTTGCCAGAAGTTATTGCACCCAGTGAACACCCTACACACAAAATGCTTGAGAAGTGTTGGACATATCTCTCCCTTGGACTTATACACCACCATACCATGGGAAGTACTCAGGGAAGCAGATACTCTATAGTATCTTGCCAATTCTTTCAAATTTCTCCAGTATCTCAAAGGGCTCATTTGGCTTGATATGCCCCAAGTACAACTTGGTCATCAATATAGGGATATTGTTGAGAAGCAAATGCATTGCTCTCAGTGGAAAGCTTTTGCTCCAACAGATACCCACTATTTTAAGTATCTTGGGATTTCAATTGATTCCATATTCTGGCCAATGTCTTATTGCTTGCCAACTTTGCTGCAATTGTATGCAGACTTCTATATGTTCTCTCTATGGAAAGATAATGTCCTTAGTGCTGGTGTTTTGGTAATAATAATATGTGTGAGTTATGGAATAAATCCCCTGGATCCTGCGCATTTGACAGCAATACCATCCATTGTGCCCAGAAAAACCTGCAATCTTGCTGATGGCTGCGGTATCTCCAATGCAGATAATAATATGCACCTTTGGATGACAGCCATTAACTATTATCCTGCAGGAAAGCATACAAAATTCATCCAGCAATGGATACAGGTAGCTATCCAGGATGGACAGTGATTTAGGCCCAGATACCAGTGAGACTACCATCAGATTATTGCTCTGATACCACAAGATGGGAAGCAGATTTAAATTGATGAGAATCAGTGGCCAGCAGGACTTGCTGGTAGAGTACTTGTTTAATGAGAATCCATTAAGTGCTAAGGCAAAGGCATGATCATTCATACCTTCAAAGTAGCCCTTGCTTCTTAGCTGTTTGTAATGTTTGCCATCAAATGTATTGAATATATTTGCGCTTGATTTATACTGAGTGCAGTACTGTATAGCTTTCCAATATTTGTTGGACTGCATCAGCTTCCTCAATCAGGGTATGACCAGAATATATCTGGAATGTGAACAATTTTTCCCCAAATGGTGGTGGACTCCTGCTAATTTGGACACATTGCAATGGTATCATTTTTGGATGTGAATGCCATGCAACTATTAACACATGCTGGAATCAGGACAGTCACTGGATCATATGTTGCCAGTTGCATGATGGTTGCCCGCTTGTACCATGTACATAGTAAGTTGCATCCTGGTATGATTTTGGCAAGAAGTGGTAATAAATCCTCAAAGCCCCCATTACTGATATTAGTGGAAACCTGCCACTTCTCTAGCCACAACATTATATTATTGACCTATAGATGGATTACTGGACTCACTTGGCTCCATCAAGTATCCTTGACATTTATTTCAACAAGTGTTGGCTCATTGCATATAGGGATTTGACTGGGCTCATATGTGGTACTGTTGTTAGGGGAGATACACTCAAAATCCATCATTGAACCTTCTTCATCAGAGATATCACTCTGCAGGCCATATTTGGAAGGCTGAGGTGAGCCCAAAGGCATCAAAAACTCACCTGACTCAGCATATGCAAGGTGACAAAGACAGCCAGGTGCTAATATACAAATATAACTGGCTGGCAAAATAATGCTGGTACAGTAGTGACCAATAATAATCAAATATTACTTATGTAGCAAAACACTTGCCATGATCCTTGGAATGCTTCCTATGCTATCCGTGAGCTTCATGGCTGAGTGGCTTGCTACAATAGCCACATGGTCTTTTTTCTCTTCTCTTATGGCATTAAGTCAAGGTAGTCTTGTCCATAGGGCAAACAGTTTGACCTTCAACTATGTAATGCTATTATATCACTTTTTGTTTAGACTGATGTGAACTTAAGACAGTCTTGTATTTGAGACATTGTACCAACATGAATGTAAGATTCAATGATGACCCACCAAAGTAAGCATTATAAACAAAATTGTGGCACCACATACCCAGGTGTATGTAACACTATTTCCCCTTTAGCTTGACTCACTTCCATATATATGCCACCAAAAATAAAGCAAAGTTGTCTGGTTCCCAACCAAACCCCACTGTTGATGGCAACAGAAGAACAGTTGGACTACAGCTTGCTTTGACATTCAGTGCAACAAGTGGGGCTACATCCAAAAAAGACCCTGTGGACAGTGTGTTCATCAAAGGTGATAATGCAGACTCCTTAGGCTCTCAGTCAAGTATGCAACTGAAAACCTCTACAGAGCAACAAGCTGACTGCTATTCCCAGGCAGATGAGAATGTAGCAAGTGCAGAACCCTCAGTTGAATACCATCAAGTGACTGTCATAACATCACCACCACTCATATTAGCAAGTATGTTGTCAGCTCATACCAATGCATTAATGAAGCAATTAGGTGCAATAGCTGATTGGATAGATGCAATGGCCCAGAGAAATCAGGAAATGGTCAAGAAACAGGATGAGCAGATAATACGTGCAGAGCAATCAATATCCCAGGTAGAGAAAGCAGTATCTTTGCTGCAAAGAAGGAACTCAAGTAGCTCAATGTCAGAGCCAAGAGTTGAGCCATTTCCCAATGTAACAGCAGAGGAACACTGTACAGTCTTTGAAGCACAGCAACTGTGCCCAAACATAAAGCCCATAGAAAAACCTATCACAGCATGGGAGGGAGACAATGTGCTATTTATACCAAAGCCCAAAAATCAAAGGACATTGAAGATCCATGAAGCTGTTGAGTGCAATAATGAAGAGTGGGCTAATATTCAAGAAGCTATCAGAAGTCTAGCATGCCATCACCTTAAGGCTGGCATACCATGGGACCATCAGGAACTCAAGGCCAAGCAGAATGCACTTGACTTGCTCCATGAGCATTATCCTAGATTCAAAAAGCAAATGGATTTTGGGCCAGCATTGGTATGCTAAGAAAGTAACTCAAGAATAGCTGTAGCTATCAATGGCAGAAGAACAAGGGTGCCATGGCTAAAGACCAGCAGCTTCCCCAAGAGCCTGTTACAAGCAGGGCCAAAAGCTCCAGACAAGTGTCAAAGAGATACCAGGTAGCTGAAAGAGTGCAAATAGGGCCAAGCAGGCAGACACAGATGCACCAGCACAGCATTTATCAAGGAAAAAGGGTAGTACCACTCAAGAAGCACTCAGTTAAAATAGCAGTGAAGGACCCAGCAGTGATAAAAACCAATGGCTTTTACAGGAGCCAGTCACAACTACAGTTGAGAGCTCAAAACATGCGGAAAAGAAACGTCAGGTTGCCAGAAGAGTGCCATCAAGGGATAAGCAGGCTAAACAGATGTGTCAGGGCAGAATTTATCAATGAGAAAATGTAATCTTTATAAGAAGCACCTAGGCAAAGTAGTAATGAAAGACCTGGTCGTGATAAAGGATATGGTAAAGGGAAAAGTGTCTACCTAATCCTGAAATAAGGAGGTGGGCAAAAGAAACTGCAGTTCTTGCCAATTAATGCTGCAAGCCAGGAACAGACTGAATCCCATCATAGCCAAGAAGAATTACCAACAAGAAAACAGCTGTATTTGCAAGAGTTGGAAGCACAGCCAGTTCAGCTACACTCCAGTAAGGTAGATGAGTTTTCTCAAAAAGGCAATTTGTCTACCACAGCCTCCACTTCCTCCATTGTTCACAGAGTGGAGATCCTACTGACAGACAAGGCTACAACATCAAGAGCTCAAAAGACTATCATAATGTCTTCAGTGGAGTTTTGGAACATTAATAGGCTCACCAAAAGGTTTCAGCACTTCTTCAAGAGCAGTGCTCAAGAAAATGCACTGGAATATTGCAAAGATTTATTGCAAAGACTGGCAGATAAGGTGCTAGACCTTGCAGTGCCAGCTCAAGACAAGGATATGTGGGAACCAGTGAATAAACAGTGGCATAAAGCTATAAGATTTCCGCCAAAGTTGTAGAACCAGAGCATTACAGCAGAAATACTAATTGAGTGGGAGATTCTGGTGGAGTTACTTGTTGAGTGTGGGGTTGGGTTTAATGTTAGTGTAGTGTATAGGGACTTGTATAGGTCAATCCTGTTGGCAATTGAGAGACAACTGAAGTTTCAACGGAAATAAAGCAATTTGTGTGCATGAAAAGTAAGAGAAACAGTTGAGTCAGGAAGTAAGGAGTGTGAGAACAAGGCAATAACAATCAATGCACGCAAATGTAGGAGGTGATAGAGTGTCTGGGATCAGAAAGTGAGCAAATTGGCATGGAACCAATCAAAAGCCACTTGTACATTGTTGTGATGAAAAATTTGACTAAGTTTTTTGTGAAATCAGGGATGTGATTATTTTTCAACAGTCTCTCAATGGTGTCCTGATTGGATCAGTACCTCTTAGTCATGGGACATTAACTTTGTGACAGCCCTTTAATGGGATCATTACAATAGCCTTTCATAGGAATAAAGTAACCTAAAGGTGTAATTACTGCAGCACCATTTTTTGTTTTTGCCTTCTAGACTTAAAGTTAGTTCCAGTTTACACTTTGCCAGAGGAAAAAGCTCCAGTAGCTGCAGTAGTGATCATTGTTGTAAGAGTCTTGGAGATATTGGAAGTCATTGGGAGGACAAGTAGATTCTGTAGTTTTCACTTATTGATTTATTGAGTATAAAGGTAGTATTTATACTTTTACATGGTCTTGGCATTACAAACATTTACAATAGGCTAAGAAAGGTCCCAAGAGCATGCATGCAAAGTTTGGGAATACCATGCTTTGGGTACCCAGTATTTTGGTGAAAATATTCTAAGTAAGTCCTAACATGGAATTAGGTTGGTATTCACTAGGATTTGAAAGTAATGATCTAAGTGACTATGTTAGGTGAATATTTAGGTGGAATTAAGACCTTTTACAACACTCCCACTCAGCTAAATGCTCATACTGACTAGTCCTGATTTGGACCTAAGATATTCAAGCTTTTCTCTAGCTAATGGTTAGGTAGGTATGTCTGAAATCATTTCATCTGAAGAGCTGCATACTATGATACCAAGTTATCTTCTATAGCTTCATGAATGAAATGATGTCTGATATCTATGTGCTTAGCTCTAGCATGAAAAGTTTGATTTCTACCTAATTGTATACATTGTTGACTATCTTGAAATACAGTAATAGGTGCTTTTTGGCATAGGCCTCAATCTGTAAGAAGCTCTCTTAACCACATTGCTTCTTTTGTAGCTTCACAGGCTGCCATATACTCTGCCTTGGTGGTGGAAAGTGCTTCAGTTGGTTGCTTTCTTGAATTCCATGAAATTGCTCCTTTACAGTAAAGAAAGGTGTATCCTGTGGTGGATCATCTGTCTTCCAAGTTTTGTCCCCAATCAGCATCAGAGTATCCCACAAGATCCTGTTATGAGTCCTTATAAGTGTATCTTAGCAGACATCAGCAGCTCCACTTAGGTGTCTAAAAATCCGCTTAACTGCTGCAATATGATCAGATCCATAGTTCTGATTATGTTGGCTGACAACTCTCACTAAATAAGCAATGTCTAGATGTGCCCCAAGCATGATATACATCAGACTGCTAACCATAGATTGATAAGGAAAGTTGGTGCTCTCAGATGGCACCAAGCTCTCTTGACTTGGTTGAGTTTTGACCAAGTTAAGGTTTGTCTCCATTGGGGTAGCTGCCTGTGTACAGTCTTCTATTTGGTACTTCTTTAGTATATCTTGAATACACTTGGATTGGCTTAGGGTGATAGTCTGGGTACTTCTGTCTATGGAAAACTTAATCACTAAGCAGTAACTGAGTTCTCCTAGATTGGACATATAGAACTCCTTGGATAGGCTTGATTTAGTCACTTATAATATTGCTAGGTTATTGGTGGCTATAATAAGATCATCCACATATAGAGGTGATAGAACTGTGCTTGCTCTATCTAGCTTATAGCATATGCTATAGTTTGCATTACACCTTTGGGAACTCAAAGATTTTAAGTAAGAATCTATCTTGTATTCCAGGCTCTTGGTGATTGTTTGAGACCATATAGTGACTTTTTAAGCTTGCAGACCAAATAATGGTTATCTTGGTCAGTAAACCCATCAGGCTGGTCTGTATACATGTCCTCATCAAGTTCTCCATTCAAAAATGCAATGTTACAATTCATTTGATGAATAAAAAACTTATATTTGCCCACAATAGCCAATATTAATTTGATGGAATTAAACTTGGCTACTGGTCCAAAGGTCTCAGTATAGTCAAGTCCTTTTGTTTGAGAGTATCCTTTGGCTTCAAGTCTTGCTTTGTATCTTTTAATTGTACCATCAGCCTTATGTTTTGTTCTGAAGACACATCTGCATCCAATTAATTTCAGGTTGATTGGTAATTGGACTAAGTTCCAAATTTGACTTTCCATCAGGGCCAAATATTCTTCAGTCATTGCAGAAATCCAAAACTTTTTCTAAGGGCTATTAAGGGCCTATTTTATAGTCTGGGGCTTATAAATATAGACTGAATAAGCATAGGCTAAGTTTGTACCCTCATTGATATAGAAATATAGGCTATTTCATTTCTGATTGGATCTCCAGGCATTTGATACCTGAATGAGCAGTTCTTGGATATTTCTGTGAGCTGCTTCAGGCTAAACCATGGTTATATAGTCCAATGGAGTGAAAAAGTTCTCACTGTTTTGCTCTGGTTCAATCCTAACAATTGGTGGACTTGAGATCAGATATTTGTCATCATCTGATATCATTTTTTGTGAAATTTTGAGTGTTCATCAAACAACACATCCCTGGACTTGCTTAGCTTTGTTGCTTTGGTATTGTAGACTCTGTAAGCTTTACTCTCATTCCAGCAGCCCAAAGATATGCATTTTTCACTTTTTGGCTCAAATTTTGACCAATTTCCAAGCAGTTTCTTAGCATACGCTGTGAACCTAAATATTTTTAGATGTCCAGCACTTGATCTGCATCCATACCATGCTTCAAATGAAGTAGAAACAGAAAGGAGTCTGTTATGACTCCTATTTTCAAGGTATACAGCTGTAGCAACTGATTCTGCCCAAAAATCATAGGATAATTTTTGATCCTGGGTCATAGATCTTATCATATCCATTATCAATCTGTTTGCACAATTTGCTACTCTGTTTTGTTGGGGGGGAGTATGGTACAGTAGTGTCTTGCTTTATCCCATGAGTTTTGCAGAAGTGGATGAAGAGTTTCGAGGTTTATTCTGTGGTAATGAAAAGTATCCCATTACTAAAATATCTCAAAAAACCAATATTGCACTCATTTCTTTATTTTGCTTTTGCTGTTGTAACACACAGGTGAAAGATCAAGAATTTGCAACTTTGAAAGACAAATACTCCAGACCCTGACAAGCAATCAACCCAAAATACTATGGCATACAGAACACACAGTGGCCAACATATATTTCAAATTGCAGCTCATTTGAAGCCGTACCTACGGAGTTATGACCAAAAGAGTCCAATAATCATATATACTAGGTCTCTATTGCTAGGATTAATATGGTGACTTTGATCACATGTAACTTCTTAATCAGCCAATCTATTCACATGATATGTTTTCAGGGGCTGTGCCTATATTTGATTTGCACTACTGCAGAATGTTAGCTTTGTAGCACATGTATTGCAGGCGCAACTGCTCAAAAACTTTGATCCTTCAGAAATTTCATATATTTGACTTCCTCAGCTGAAAAATAAAGGGAGAGCCTCTCTTTCCAGAATCTCCACACTATGACTACAAGTTTAAAGGTTATAAGACTTCCCCTGCATCACTTGCACTGTTGAGTATTCTGACTTTGATTGGTACTGCATCAGTAAAGAGACTGCAAAGCTCACAAGAATCCAATCTAAGTTCTACAAGAAACTACCACTTTTCTGTTGGAAAAGTCCCCTCTAAGAAACCCCTTTACTCTAAAGACACCCCTTTAAGAAACCTCTTTACTCTAAAGAAGCCCCTTTAGGCACCTTCTTAGTGTAAAGTCTACTTTAGAGACCACTACCAGAAGCTCCTTTACTCTAAAGACACCCCTTCAGGGCTAGATACCCCTTTAGAGACTACTACAACCCACCCCTTTAGGTTAAAGGGGGTTGAGTGTTTCCATATTAGGAATTATCCTCTTTGAAAGGAAAGTGACTTCCAAACAAGGAAAATATACTACAAAAGTAAATAAGCACATTAGTTGCCAGATGTCAGAACACTGCTGTAGAAGTGAGAAATACTGCCTATAGTATATCTTGAGCCTAAGATTGAGGATATTAGTGAAAGTTATATCTTCTATTGGCAAATCAAACTCCCAATAAACTATTTCAGTACTAGCATACTGAAAGTTGTTGCATATTGTTGAATAGCCTCTACATTGTAGAACAGGCCTCAAACTATTCATAATATAACACAACAATTCTCCACCATTCTCAGAGTGTATTATCTTGATTTTTTCTCCAGTTTTGCTCTCCACCATGACTCTAAGCTCCCTAAACTTAGACAGAGCTTCTTCCTCTCTCTTCATGAAGTAGACCCATGTTTATCCTCTATAATAATCAATCAAAGTGATTAAATACTTCATCTGCCTAAGCATATATTATGCATAGGTCTACACAGATCTGAGTGAATTAAATCTAATTTTTTCTTAGTTTTGATTAGCCCAGAGCTCTGGAACAGTTATCTGGCTTGTTTCCTATATATGCAGGCTTCACACTGCCCCAAACTTGCTGGGGATCAATTTTTACTCCAGAAATTAGCTGATCTTTGATTAGTTTGTGCAAATGATTGAACTTGATGTGCCCAAATCTCCTGTGCCAAAGCATTGGTGTTTCTTCATTTAAGTTACTTCTATTGGCTTCCAGATATGATGCAATATAAGTCAACTTGTATAAATTCTGATCTCTGATACCTAAAGCAATATGGGCACCATTTTGATCAGTTATCTTGCATCCAGAATTGTCAAAGCTGAAACTAGTCCTTCTGCTGTGGCCTTACTTACAGATAGCAGGTTCTTGGCTATTTCTGGTACATAGAGTACTTCTTTAGTGGTCAGTGAATGGCTTTTGTCACTGCTTCTTAAGTTTACTTGGATATTTCCATCTCCCACTGCATCAAATGTTCTATTGTCACCCATGAAAACCTTCTTAATAAGAATTTCTTGATATTGGGTAAAAAGTTCTTTCTGGTGTATAAAGTGTTGAGATGCTCCAGAGTCAATATACCACATCTGAGAATCCTTGTTTGTAGTCATATTTAGTGCAGATATGAGTAGTCCATCTTCAGTTGTTGCAGCATTTCCATATTCAGGCTTCTTTTGCTGATTATCTTTCTTTTGAGACACCGGTCTGATATGTGTCCTTTCCTTTTGCAGTAGTTGCAAAACAGGTTGCTGTTGCCTTTGTAGGATCTTGGTTCCCTCCTTTGTTGATTCTCATTGCTTATTAAAGCATTTTCTTCTTCCTTCTTATTGGCACTTGATTTTCTTAATTCTTCATCCAGGAGCCTTCTATATATGTAATTAAAGGTCAAATCTTCCGTTCTGGACTCTGGGGCTGATATAAGGCCCTGAAACTTGTCTGTCAGGCTATTCAGGATAGTAACTATCACATCCTCATCAGTTGTTGGTACACCCACAGATTCCATCTCATCTACCAGCAGGGTATTGCTGTTAATTAGATTTTTCATTTCTTCTCCTGGCAGCATCTTTATAGTAAAGAATTTTTGTCTCAGATATATTTTCTTAGCAGCTGAACATGACTGGTAGGTGTCTTCTAATAAGAAGGTTCTCATGGGTGACAATAGAACACTTGATGCAGTGGGAGAAGGAACTATCCAAATAAACCTTAGAAGCAGTGAAGGAAGCCATACACTGACCTTTAAAGAAGCACTCTATGTACCAGAAATAGCCAAGAACCTACTCTGTGTAAGCAAGGCCACAGCAGAAGTACTCAGTTTCAGTTTTGACAATTCTGGATGCAGGATCACTGATCAAAATGGTGCTCATATTGCTTTGGGTATCAGAGATCAGAATCTATACAAGTTGATTTATATTCCATCATATTTGGAAGCCAATATAAGTAACTTAAATGAAGAAACACCAATGCTTTGGCACAGGAGATTTGGGAACATCAATTTTGATTATTTACGCAAAATGATCAAAGATCAGCTGATTTCTGGAGTAAAAACCAATCCCCCAGCTAATTTGGAGCACTGTGAAGCCTGTATATATGGGAAACAAGCCAAACAACCATTGTAGTGGGGTGACAGTGACACCCACTGACAGATGTGCTCATTCCCTTATTTTCTACTTCTCTATATCTATACTACACTTATTTTAGTTTTATCCCATTTGTCTTACCCTTCAGAATCTTCTGGTACCTACTTAGAACATTCTTAGGACATTCTGATGTCATTAAGATTTCTATTGATATCCAGAACCTTCTGGAATACCATGCTTAAAAATCACTTAGCCAGTGAGAAAAGTATATAAGGGAGGCTATCCCTCACAATAAATCATCATCCCTTTTATCAATATACCAACTTGTTAATTAGTGTGATCACTGCTACCTGCTACTACCTGAACTTCCAACCCCAGACCACAGAACACTTCCAGGAAACTGTTGTGGTGGTGTATAGGTCCAAGGGAGAGATACGTCCAACACTTCTCAAGTGTTTTGTGTGTGGGGTGTTCTCTGGGTGCGGTAACCTCTGGCAAAAGCTTGCTAGGAATACTTGGGTTCTGTCTCTATTCTAATGTGAAGGGGAATAAAGCCACAAGCTTGTCAAGGGAAAACTATTGAGCTACAATCCCCAACTTAGTTGGCATCTTAACAAAAGTATGTGCTGGGTTCAGCATCCTTTGAGATGACAATGTACTAAAGTTTCCAAAGTCAAAACAACTGTAAACTCCACCAGCAGGGACTTGATAAGAATGCAGCTGTGGTCAATAGTTACAAAGACAGAAAAGTATCTTTGCCTGTACAAGAACAAACTTGGGAAAGAATCACATATAATAAAAGATACCTACTCTGAGTATTCCTCACAAGTAGTGCCTCCAAGGTCAGTTGGCTGTCAGCGCAGTTTCCTGGGAGTGTCCGGTGGTCTGGGGTTGGAAGTTCAGGTAGCAGCAGGTAGCAGTGATCACACTAATCAGCAAGTTGGTATATTGATAAAAGGGATGATGATATATTGTAGAGGGATAGCCTCCCTTATATACTTTTCTCACTGGCTAAGTGATTACTAACCATGGTGTTCCAGAAGGTTCTGGATATCAATAGAAATCTTGATGACATCAGAATGACCTAAGAATGTTCTAAGTAGGTGCCGGAAGGTTCTGAGAGGCACAGCACATCCAACCAATCAGGAATCAGTATTCTGAAACCTGTGTAACATGGGGATACCATATATGGTATGAAAATGCTAGGGATGGTGACACGGGTTGATCATGTGTCATGGGCACTGGCGCAGGTACCTGACTAATATAGAAGCACTTATAGCAAGTAACCTTACATAAAGTGAGGGGTTACTTATGCAATAAGGTAAGCAGGTGTGATAGTTAACCGGCTTATGGCATAGTACTGATTGTGTAAGACAAATGGGATAAAACTGAAATAAGTGTAGTAGAGATGTAGGGAAGTAGAAAATAAGGGAATGAGCATGTCTGTCAGTGGGTGTCACTGTCACCCCACTACATCCACCCCCCTCTCAGCTTTGAACTTGGGTCAAAGTAAACTACTCTTGATGTGCAAAATTCCTATGCTTGAATAACTTAAGTTGGTTTCCAGCAACTGGTGCTCTCAATTGGGTGTTGTCAAGCTCAGATATGTAATAACTTCCATTTCCAATCACTTTGGAAATGAGGTAGGGGCCAGTCCATTTGTTGCCAAACTTCCAACTCCATTGCTTGTCCAAGGTAGAATCATAGAGTAATACTGGGTCTCCTAGTGATAGTGGTTTTGGTCTTGTTGGGTGTGATTTGTCAAAGGGCACCTTGTTCTTTAGTTGTGTATCCTTAAGTTGTTCAGCAGCTCTGCTAATATTCAAGTCATGGTGATCAAGTTGCTGTATGCAAGTTGCAATGAGGTCTTCAGTCTGCTTATTGGATCTCCAATTCAATGAGTTCCAAGTGACTGTGTTTAACTCAACTGGTAGTATGCAGTCATGTCCATAGAGTAGCTTGAATGGCAATAATCAAGTTGTTCTCTTGGTAGTAATTCTATCTGCCCAGAGTGCTAGATGTAATTGCTGTGGCCACAGTGTTGTGTTATTCTCACAGGTCTTGACAAGAGAGTTCACCAATAGTCCATGTCCTCTCTCTATCATTCCATTGGCTTGAAGGTGGTAAGCTGTTGTAAAAGCAATGTGTATCTTGTACTTTGAGCAAAACTCCTGGATCATTTGGGATGTCATCTCTCCTCTGTCAGCAATAAACTGTTGGATGCAGCCAAATCTGCAGATGATGTCTTTAAGTATAAATCTCCATATGGTATGGCTCTTGTTGTTGGGCAAGGTTTGAGCCTCTGCCCATCCACTAAGGTCATCTCTAGCAACAATCAGGTACTTTTTTGATCCAGCTGTTGGCATGTGGACAAGGTCAATACCAACCTTTTGCCATAGACAGATTGTGTAAGTAGGATGCGGTGGTTCTTCATAACGCTTGGAGGATCTCTTCTGGCAGGCTGCACATGACTCAACAAAGTGTTGGATATCATAGTACATGCTTTCCCAGTAGTACCTCTGAGCTATGGTATTGTATGTGGCTTCTTGTCCTTTATGTCCTCCTGGTTCTCCTTGGTGGATACTTGTCATGATGCTCAGTTGCTCTTGAGGGGTAGTGACTACTCTTCTTGGCATAAGTCCAGGCTTCACTTGCTTAAAGAGATGATCATCTTTAAGATAATAGTGGTGTGCCTTCTTCCTGAGTTTTCTAAACTCCTGAATTTCCATCCAACTAGGTTTCTTAAGTGTCCTTAGATATTCTTTGATCAGACTCCAGGTAGTTCTCTCTTGGTCTTTGATGGCAATCTGTTGGATCTCTGCATCAGTAATATCATCAAAGTGAGGGTCCAAGTCTTCAAATAATTGTGGTCCCTTCCTGGAGAGTGCATCAGCCACAACATTTGTCTTGCCAGGGATATGTCTGATCTCAAAGTCAAACATTTTCAGCCATGCCATCCATTGGTTTGTGGCATCATCAGGTAGGTCAGGCTTGTTGATCATTTGTATAAGTGGCTTGGCATCTGTCTCCAGGATAAAATGCGTCATGTAGAGTTGTGACTTCAGCTTCCTCAGCATCTTCACAACTCCTAGTAGTTCTCTCTTAATCTGTGAGTATCTTTGTTCTCTAGGAGAGAATAGGCATCTCTCATATCTGCAGGCATAGCGGTTGCCATCTTCATCATCTTGTCCAAGTAGTGCTCCAGCTCCTATAGGGCTTGCATCCACTGTCAAAATAGGAGGGCATTCAGTGTTTTGATAGTCAAGAGGTCTTAGGACTGGTGGAGATACTAAGGCCTCTTTCAGTAATTGCATGGCTTCTTCTTGCTCTTTTCCCCAGATAAATGGGGTATTCTTTCTCTGTAGTTGGTAGATTGGTTCTGCTATCTCAGAAAATCCTGGGATCCAGATCCTAAAGAACCCACAAGCTGCCACAAAGCCATGGGCTTGTGTGAGATTTGTGGGGGTAGGCCAGTTGCATATTTTTTGTGTCTTGGAGTCTCCAGGTGAACAACCAAAGGTGTTGCATTTTTGTCCAACAATGGATATCTCTGATACACCAAAGCTGCTCTTCTCACCACTGATGGTGAGTCCAGCTTCTTCAATGGCTCCTAATATGGCATCATTGTCTGCAATATGGTCATAGACAAACTTTCTTACTCCAGGCATAACTTCAGTGGTGTCCCGGAATTTTGGACCTTAGATGCCTATGTCATCCACAAAGACAGCAAGGTTTCTCAGGTATAAGCTGATACAGCACATTTACCATGCATCTCTGGGACTGAGCCACAGAGTTTGTAGCCCCTTGGCTGAGTCTTGTCATCCTTAAAAGTCCAAATGGTGTCTGTAGTGCAAACATATCTCTTGATGTCTCATCAAGGGGAATCTGGTCATATCCTGAGTAGAGATCATATGTCAAGTAGATGGAGTGGCCGCTAAAGCTTTCTGCAAAGTCATCAATAGATGGAGGTATAGCAGCATCTCTGATAGTGACAGCATTTGCAGGTTGCATGTCTTGAATGAATCAGAGCTTTCCATTCTTCTTTTTGGTCACAAACCACCTGTTAGCATAGGGTCCATGAGAAGGTTCTAGGATACCAGCTTCTATCTTCTTCTTAAGTAGGTCATGCACATCAGCTTGGAGTCCTCTGAGCAGTGGGTAAGGCTTAAATGACCAGGGTGTGTGGGGCACTGTATGAATCTTGATGGGTTTTTCAACCAATGTCTTTAAGAGCCCCATCTCCTTGTTGTTATATGAGAAAACCTTATCATGCCTTTTCAAGGTTTCTTCAAATAATAGTATCTCCTCTGGTGTAAGGTTTCCATCACCAATGATACGTTGCTTAAGTCTCTCAGGTGTAAGTTGTATATCTTCTGGTGTTTCTTCTGGTGGTCTAATATAATCAGCAGGTTGGGATCCATCAGTCAACAGGGTAAGTGATGGTCTAATCTTCTGTTCTACTGTCTTGTATTTTGTTTGAACCATAGCTGTTTGCTCCTGTATACCTAATGAGCAGCTCCAAATGTTGGGGTGTATATTGTCAGGCTCTTCATCTTCTTCCATAACAAGATGTGTCTTCTGGCAAGCAGTATGTGTCCTCTTATTGTTGGGTGTTGCACCACAGAAGGTTGACTGTAGTCCTGGGTTGGATCCTTGTATGGTGTACCATACTGACCAATTGGAATAGTTGGTAGTTGTAGCCTTAGTGCTGGTTTCCCATGGTCTACCTAGCAGAAGGTCAAAGTTTGCCTTCTGGCAGATGAAGAGGGGAAGCCAGACCTTTATTCCTTGTACCTCAATAGGGAGCTTGTGCACTACACCATAGAGTGGACTAGATCCTGAGTTTGCATCAGTCATGTTCCATCTAATATCTCTATCAACAGGCAGTAGCTCCTTGATTCTAAGTGTCTTCCAGAAGTCTAGTGGCATAACACAAATCTCTGAGCCACTGTCAATATGGCAGTCAACAGGGTCATCATTTATATATCCTTTCACCACAGCAGTTGCAACTGAGTAAAAGGTCTTATATTCAGTAGTGTTGTTGTCTTTTTGGTGGTCTTCATGGTTTGTCTGAATTATATGGGTGTCCATATGTTCAACAGCTTGTTGTCTTGTTCTAAGCTGCTCATCAAAGGTCTTTCTAATAGACGGGGATACACACATGATTTCTCCAACCAACAAAGTGAGGTTCTGCTTCAGCAGCTTCTCAGTAATCAGTTGAGGGCTTGAGTAGCTCGCTATCTTTGAGGTCATCTGAAAGTGAGGCAATGGATCTTGGGTGGGCAGCATACTAGGCCTCTTGTCAATAACAACTGCAGGTTCTTCATTTAAACTTTATAGAATTAATTATTGATGGCAACCATATCTTAACGGTTTTAATAATATTAAGAAAAATGGGTCTTTTAAAAACGTTTTTTTGTTATGCGCTTTATTATATAACTAATTTTCCACGTACAGTTGCATTAGTTGTTGGATCATCATGTTTGTGGTCTTCTAAGGATGGGTTTGGCAGGTTCTTCAGGGAGGTGTCTTTTGGTAGCAAAGGCATTAACTTTGTATTGTCTGTTGTCAGGGCTGCTTGGATTCACTTTATGAGTCCCAATAGGGGCATCAACAGTAATCTTTCTGGTTGCTGAGTCAGATTTCTGGAAAAGGGCTCTCATTCCTCCTCTTTGGAAATTGGTGGGAATCCTTCTTCCTTCCTTGTCAGCAAGCATTCCATCAGCATCAAACTGTACTGCTCCTTCTCTGAGTAGCTGACTAAGCTCTGAGCATTCTTGTCTGGTATGCTGAGTAGAGTCACACCAGATGCAGTGCCTGGGCAAAGGTCTTTGTCCCTCAGTAGCTACCTCAGCTGAGCTACTAATCTTAAGGGCTAGCTTTTGTAGCTGTTCAGCAAGTTGGTTAATTCTGTCAGTAGTGTAGGTCTGATTGTCAGCAGCAGTACTCCTTGGCTCCTTGGTTGACTGGTCTTGCAGATTAGATGTCAGGAGTCTCATAAAGGTAGAAGTTTGCTTTGCCTCTAGGAGAACACGTTTCATCTCTGCAAAGCAAGGAATGCCAGACTTGTCATCCTTGGCTGCATGTAAGTCAAATTTCCTTGCCAAGCCCTGGGGAAGCCCTTGTGCAAGGTAAAGTGTCATGGTAAACTCAGTTATAGCCTGGGACTCTAGGAGTGGCTTGGCCATATCTTCATATTGTTGAATGAACTCTTCAAGTGGTAGCTTGGAAAGTCCAGTTCTTCCAAAGTGTCTGAAGTCTTCAATTCCATAGTATATCTGGAGTCTACCATACTTGGTCTGTAGGTAGGTCTTCATTAAGGCCCAGTTGGTGAGAATGTCTTCTTATCTGAGAAGCTTAGTAGAAATATCATTGGTGCAGTAGTAGGGGAAGTCTTCAGCCATTTCTTGTTCAGATAAGCTGCACATCTTGCAGAGCTTCTCCCATTTAAATATGAAGCTTTCCACATTCTTTCCATCAAACTGTGGAGCTCCATGTGAGAGTGGTAATGGCATAGAGTTCATTTTGGGCCGGTAGGTTGGTGTAGTATTCTTGGTAATATTGGTAGTCTCTTTTCAATAGGTGGATAACAGCTCAAATCTTCAGGTAAATCTTGTTGGGTCCTAGGGAGCTTGTATGAACCCCCCACATTGGGTGCCAATTATGTGGTGGTGTATAGGTCCAAGGGAGAGATATGTTCAACACTTCTCAAGTGTTTTGTGTGTGGGGTGTTCACTGGGTGCAATAACCTCTGGCAAAAGCTTGCTAGGAATACTTGGGTTCTGTCTCTAATCTAATGTGAAGGGGAATAAAGCCACAAGCTTGTCAAGGGAAAACTATTGAGCTACAATCCCCAACTTAATTGGCGTCTTAACAAAAGTATGTGCTGGGTTCAGCGTCCTTTGAGATGACAATGTACTAAAGTTTCCAAAGTCAAAACAACTATAAACTCCACCAGCAGGGACTTGATAAGAATGCAGCTGTGGTCAATAGTTACAAAGACAGAAAAGTATCTTTGCCTGTACAAGAACAAACTTGGGAAAGAATCACATATAATAAAAGATACCTACTCTGAGTATTCCTCACAAGTAGTGCCTCCAAGGTCAGTTGGCTGTCAGCGCAGTTTCCTGGGAGTGTCCTGTGGTCTGGGGTTGGAAGTTCAGGTAGCAGCAGGTAGCAGTGATCACACTAATCAGCAAGTTGGTATATTGATAAAAGGGATGATGATTTATTGTAGAGGGATAGCCTCCCTTATATACTTTTCTCACGGGCTAAGTGATTACTAATCATGGTGTTCCAGAAGGTTCCAGATATCAATAGAAATCTTGATGACATCAGAATGACCTAAGAATGTTCTAAGTAGGTGCCGGAAGGTTCTAAGAGGCACAGCACATCCAACCAATCAGGAATCAGTTTTCTGAAACCTGTGTAACATGGGGATACCATATATGGTATGAAAATGCTAGGGATGGTGACATGGGTTGATCATGTGTCACGGGTACTGGCGCAGGTACTTGCCTAATATAGAAGCACTTATAGCGAGTAACCTTACATAAAGTGAGGGGTTACTTATGCAATAAGGTAAGCAGGTATGATAGTCAACCAGCTTATGGCATAGCACTGATTGGGTAAGACAAATGGGATAAAACTGAAATAAGTGTAGTAGAGATGTAGGGAAGTAGAAAATAAGGGAATGAGCACATCTGTCAGTGGGTGTCACTGTCACCCCACTACACCGTGCTGACAGCCAACTGTTCTTGGAGGCACCACTTGTGAGGAATACTCAGAGTGGGTATCTTTTATTATATTTGGTTCTTTCCCAAATTTGTTCTTGTACAGGCAAAGATACTTTTCTGTCTTTGTAACTATTGACCACAGCTGCATTCTTATCAAGTCCCTGCTGGTGGAGTTTACAGTTGTTTTGACTTTGGAAGCATTAGTACATTGTCATCTCAAAGGACGCTGAACCCAGCACATACTTTTGTTAAGACGCCAACTAAGTTGGGGATTGTAGCTCAATAGTTTTCCCTTGACAAGCTTGTGGCTTTATTCCCCTTCACATTAGATTAGAGACAGAACCCAAGTATTCCTAGCAAGCTTTTGCCAGAGGTTATTGCACCCTGTGAACACCCCACACACAAAACACTTGAGAAGTGTTGAACATATCTCTCCCTTGGACCTATACACCACCGCGCCGTTCAAGAGCTCTGGGTTAGTCAAAACTAAGAAAAAATTACATCTAATTCACTCAGATCTGTGTGGACCTATGCAAAATTTATCCTTAGGCAGGATGAAGTATTTAATGACTTTGATTGATGATTATTCAAGATACACATGGGTCTACTTCATGGAGAGAAAGGAAGAAGCTCTGTCTAAGCTCAGGGAGCTCAAAGTCATGGTGGAGAGAGAAATTGGTGAAAAAATCAAGAAAATACACTCTGATAATGGTTGAGAATATACCTCAAAACTCTATTCAGTGAGAGTTGTCAGCCAATATAATTGGAACTATGGATCTGATCATATTGCAGCAGTTAAGCGGATTTTTAGATAACTAAAAGGAACTGCTGATATCTGCTTAAGATGCACTTATAAGGACTCAGAACAGGATCTTGTGGGATGCTCTGATGCTGATTGGGGACAAAATCTAGAAGACAGAAGATCCACCACAGGATACACCTTTCTTTACTGTAAAGGAGCAATTTCATGGAATTCAAGAAAGCAACCAACTGTAGCACTTTCCACCACAGAGGCAGAGTATATGGCAGCCTGTGAAGCTACAAAAGAAGCAATGTGGTTAAGAAAACCTTTTACAGATTTAGGCCTATGTCAAAAAACGCCTATTACTTTATTTCAAGATAATCAAGGATGTATACAATTAGGTAGAAATCCAACTTTTCATGCTAGAACCAAGCACATAGGTATTAGACATCATTTTATATGCAAAGCTATAGAGAATAACTTAGTTTGCTTAGTTTACTGTCCTACAGATGAAATGATTGCAGACATATTTATCAATTCATTAGCTAGAGACAAGTTTGAATATCTTAGGTCAAAATTAGGACTAGTCAGTATGAACATTTTGTTGTAAAAATTTGTATTTCCACCTAAATATTCACCTAACTTAGTCACTTAGATCATCACCTTCAAATCCTAGAGAATACTGACCAAAATTCCTTGTTGAGATTTACTTAGAATTTTTTCACCAAAATACCAGGTACCCAGAACATGAAAATTCTCAAGGTTGTCCAAACAGCCCCAAACTTGGCACACATGATCATGGAACCTTCCTTCCTACAAAGGCAACAGCAACCTGTTTTGTAACTACTGCAATAGGAAAGGACACACATCAGACCGGTGTCTCAAAAAGAAAGATAATCAGCAAAAGAAGCCTGAAAATGGATATGCTGCAACAACTGAGGTTAGACTACTCATATCTGCACTAAATATGACCACAGGTAAGGATTCTCCAATGTGGTATATTGACTCTGGAGCATCTCAGCACTTTATACACCAGAAAGAACTTTTTACCCAATATCAAGATATTCCAATTAACAAGGTTTTCATGGGTGACAATAGCACACATGATGCAGTGGGAGAAGGAACTATCCAAGTAAACCTAAGAAGCAGTAAAGAAAGCCATACACTGACCTTTACAAAAGTTCTCTATGTACCAGAAATAGCCAAGAACCTACTATCTGTAAGCAAGGCCACAGCAGAAGAACTCAGTTTCTGCTTTGACAATTCTGGATGCAACATCACTGATCAAAATGGTGCCCATATTGCTTCAGGTATCAGAGGTCAGAATCTATACAAGTTGACTTATATTCCATCATATTTGGAAGCCAATATAAGTAACTCAAATGAAGAAACACCAATGCTTTGGCACAGGAGATTTGGCCACATCAATTTTGATTATTTGCGCAAAATGATCAAAGATCAGCTAATATCTGCAGTAAAAATTGATCCCCCAGCTAGTTTGGAGAACTGTGAAGCCTGCATATATGGGAAACAAGCCAGGCAACCGTTCAAGAGCTCTGGGCTATTCAAAGCTAAGAAAAAATTAGATCAAATTCACTCAGATTTGTGTGGACCTATGCAAAATTTGTCCTTAGGCAGGATGAAGTATTTAATCACTTGTATTGATGATTATACAAGATACACATGGGTCTACTTCATGGAGGGAAAAGATGAAGCTCTGTCTAAGCTCAGGGAGCTTAAAGCCATGGTGGAGAGAGAAACTGGTGAAAAAATCAAGAAAATGAGCTCTGACCATGGTGGAGAATATACCTCAAAACTCTTCATCTACTTCTACAAAATTAATGGGATAAAGTAAGAGACTACTGTACCATACTCCCCACAGCAAAATGGAGTAGCAGAACAAGCTAACAGATTAATAATTGATTTGGCAAGATCTCTGATCCATGATCAAAAATTATCCTATGATATTTGGGCGAAATCAGTTGCCACTGCTGTATACCTTAAAAATAGGAGTTATAACAGAATACTTCATGATTCTACTCCATTTGAAGCATGGTATGGATACAGACCAAGTGCAGAACATCTAAGAACATTTGGGTGTACAGCATATGCCAAAAAACTGGCCGGAAATCAGTCAAAATTTGAGCCAAAAAGTGTAAAATGCATATTTTTGGGCTACCGCAATGAGAGTAAGGCATACAGACTATACAATACCAAAGCAAAGAAGCTTATCAAGACCAGGGATGTGTTGTTTGATGAAAATTCAAAATTCTCCCAAAAAATGACATCAGATGATGACAAAATCTGATTTTAAGTCCACAAATTGTCAGGATTGAATCAAAGCAAGACAATGATATTTTTTTCACTCCTGAGGACTCTACAACCATGGTCCAGCCAGAATCAGTGCCCAGGAATATCCTAGAAAGGATCATTCCAGTATCAAATGCCTGGAAATCCAATCTGACAAGAAATTGTTCAAATTAATATATCAATGAGGGTACAAACTTAGCCTATGCCTATTCAGTCCATATTGATGAACCCCAGACTGTAAAAGAGGCCCTAAATAGCCCTCAGACAAAGTTTTGGAGATCTGCAATGACTTGGGAATATCAGGCCCTGATGGAAAATCAAACTTGGGACTTGGTCAAATTACTAATCAACCAAAAATCAATTGGATGCAGATGGATCTTCAAGACAAAGTACAAGGCTGATGGTACAATTGAAAGATACAAAGCAAGACTTGTAGCCAAAAGATAATATCAAACAAAAGGACTTGACTATACTGAGACCTTTGCACTGGTAGCCAAGTTTAATTCCATCAGATTAATATTGGCTATTGCAGCCAAATATAAGTTTTTTATTCATCAAATGGATGTAAAAGCTGCATTCTTGAATGGAGAACTTGACTAGGACATGTATGTGGACCAGCCTGATGGGTTTGTTGACCAAGATAACCCCCATTTGGCCTGCAAGCTTAAAAAGTCACTATAAGGTCTCAAATAATCACCAAGAGCCTGGAATAGCAAGATAGATTCTTATTTGCAATCTTTGAGTTTCAAGAGGAGTAATGCTGACTATAGTATATACTGTAAGCCAGATAGAGCAAATCTAGTTCTATTAGCTCTATATGTGGATGATCTTATTATAGCTACCAATAACCTAGAAACATTGGAAGAGACTAAATCCAGCCTATCTAAGGTATTCAAGATGTCCAATCTAGGAGAACTTAGTAACTACTTTGGGATTAAGTTCTCCATAGACAGAAGTACACAGACTATCACCCTAAGCCAATCCAAGTATACTCAAGATATACTAAAGAGGTACCAAATGGAAGACTGTACACAGGCAGCTACCCCAATGGAGACAAACCTTAACTTGGTCAAAACTCAACCAAATCAAGAGAGCTTGGTGCCATCTGAAAGCCCTGACTTTCTTTATCAATCTATGGTTGGGAGTCTGATGTATATCATGCTTGGAACACGTCCAGATATCTCATATTCAGTGGGAGTTGTCAGCCAACATAATCAGAACTATGGTTCTGATCATATTGCAGCAGTTAAGCGGATTTTTAGATACCTAAAAGGAGCTGCTGATATTTGCTTAAGATACCCTTATAAGGACTCTGAACAGGATCTTATGGGATGCTCTGATGCTGATTGGGGACAAAATTTAGAAGTCAGAAGATCCACCACAGGATACACCTTTCTTTACTGTAAAGGAGCAATTTCATGGAATTCAAGAAAGCAACCAACCATAGCACTTTCCACTACAGAGGCAGAGTATATGGCAGCCTGTGGAGCTACAAAAGAAGCAATGTGGTTAAGAAAACCTTTTACAGATTTAGGCCTATGTCAAAAAACGCCTATTACTTTACTTCAAGATAATCAAGGATGTATACAATTAGGTAGAAATCCAACCTTTCATGCTAGAACCAAGCACATAGATATTAGACATCATTTCATACGTGAAGCTATAGAGAATAACTTAGTTAGCTTAGTTTACTGTCCTACAGATGAAATGATTGCAGACATATTTACCAATCCATTGGCTAGAGACAAGTTTGAGTATCTTAGGTCAAAATTAGGACTAGTCAGTATGAACATTTTGTTGTAAAAATTTGTATTTCCACCTAAATACTCACCTAACTTAGTCACTTAGATCATCACCTTCAAATCCTAGAGAATACTGACCAAAATTCCTTGTTGAGATTTACTTAGAATATTTTCACCAAAATACCAGGTACCCAGAACATGAGAATTCTCAAAGTTGTCCAAACAGCCCCAAACTTGGCACACATGCTCTTGGGACCTTCCTTAACTTATTTTATGTGTTTGTTATGCCAAGACCAGGTTAAAGTATAAATACTACTTTTACATTTGATAAATCATTGAGTGAAAACCACATAATCTACTTGTTCTCCAAATCACTTCCAATATCTTCAAGACTCTTACAACAGGCTATGAGCCCCAAGCCGCTACTCTCTGCAATATCTACTCCTCATATTACTGCAATTTTCCCTTTGCTGAAAAGTGTTGTAAGAGTCTTGAAGATATTGGAAGTGATTTGGAGAACAAGTAGATTATGTGGTTTTCACTTAATGATTTATCAAATGTAAAAGTAGTATTTATACTTTTACATGGTCTCGGCATTACAAACATGTAGGATTAGCTAATAAAGGTTGCAAGAGCATGTGTGCAAAGTTTGGGGCTGTTTGGACAACTTTGAGAATTTTCATGTTCTGGATACCTGGTATTTTGGTGAAAATTTTACAAGTAAATCCCAACATGGAATTTGGTTGGTATTCTCTAGGATTTGAAGGTAATGATCTAAGTGACCAAGTTAGGTGAATATTTAGGTGGAATTACAAGCTTTTACAACAATCACTACAGAGAGTGAGACCCTGTAGTTTATAAACAGTTGTAAGAGTCTTGAGCCTTTGGAAGTTACTGGGAAAGTAAGCTGGTATAATGATACTCACATAATGATGTATCTGATGTAAAATTGGTGGACTGTTTTGACATATCCTTCTCAAAGTAAGCATGAAGCAATAGTGGGGAATCTTTCAATAGCAAGTGTTTGAGGTGTGGCAATCTCTAGAAATCTTAGAATTATTTTACTATAACACCTGAGGCTAACTCAGATAATGAGTATAGGTCAGAGAAGTAATGATCTAAGTGACTAAGATATTGGCATAATACAGTTTAATTGTGATATTTACCCTAAGACTTGAACTGCTCAATACTTAACCAAGGAGCCTTTCATGTAAATGTGGCTTTCACTTTGTGATATTTTCAATGTAATCAGAAATTCATGCCCTGCTGCTGATTGCAAAACAAACATATGAACCATTCTTAGAAGGGTTCAGGAGCAAATGCATAAGTCTTGGCAATTTGACATGTTTTCATGTCCTGGGTACCTGATATCTGGTAAAGTATCCTAAGTAGGTCCTCTCAAAGAATTTGGGCAAGGTATGCCAAGACTTGAGGACTATGAATCAAGTGACATTGAACATTTAGATGTAATTACAAAATCTACAACAGCTACAAAAGAGCACTCATTATTCAGAAAACGGGCAATATAGTTGTTCCCACATTTGAATACACTCATATACATGTGTATGGGGCTTGCTTGCACTATCATGATCCTAATCACTAAGAAATTCACACATTGTACCTACCCACAACACATCACTTGTAACCTTAGCTCAGGTAACTAGCCAATCAACGTTTTTGGGTAAAGAGAATGGGCGACTAGTAACATTCCGGACAGCCATTTGGTCCAAATTCCAGCCAATTGCTGGTAATTTGTACTATTCCTAAATACTCCTGCTTCAGTCGTCGAGCCATAGGGGAAACAACCCAATTACAGGATTGGCATATTTTGTGCACATTAGCGTTGCTCATTTCGAGTTGCCCAAATGCCACCACGATTCAGATCTGGGGCATATAGTTGGGCCAATCCCCTCGAAAGCCTCGGCTTTTCACGAGGCAAAAATCATTTGCGAACCCGCTACGAATATATCCATTTGGGAGCATGACGTTATCCGTGTGCGATGATTATGAAATCGCGTTACTGAGAGCCACAATCCGCTTAGGAATAAGCTACGACAGAGTGGCCCGTTGATAGTTCATGTTAAGAAAGTTCGGCCCGATACTCAAGGGACTCTCGTACACACAAGCCTTAAGACACCAGAAGTTTCATCAAAGCGCAGGGATACACAGGAGCCTCAGCAAAATGTCGGACCTGCAACCGTCTATGCAAGACATTCAAGAAATCATCCCACCTCTCTCCTCCGCCTTGCACAAAGGCCAAGCAGGTATGTGCACCCTACGGAGTGGTGCGGCGGACTGTTCTATTGACCTCTGTTGTTAGGGAGAGTTGGTGTCGTAGGTGGCTCCGAAGAGTAAGTGAGCAATTCACACTTCCACCTTGGTCGGCACGCTTACTTTTCAACCTTAGCTACACCGGCGCCCCATATTTTAGTGCGATCTCCTCGCTTAAGTTTGTAAGAGCTCCACTTTTCGATGCCCCTGTTTCTTTCCGGCTGACTTTCCTGCACAGGGCGCCGATCTCGCCCACGTAATTTGCGAGCTCGGAGCGGGGGTGGTTATCAAAGTGAGTCTCGCTTCACCTGAGGACCACCGGTCTCAACTGACTAATTCTGTTTCAGAGCTATTCACCAGGTACTTAACTTCCCCACAACCAGTGTGCAAGCGCCTCGCTGACTTGGATTTGTTCAGACTTGATCGTCCACCCGTACCTTCGTAAGAGCACGTAAGAATTCGGTAGCACTATCCGATCGTGACGTGTACTAAGCTCCCCAATCCAGCAAGGAGCCTGAACTAACGGTGGACGAGATCGTGGAGAAGGTTATCGCACTCTATCCGCGGCTCCACGTCCTTGTGTTCGGACCAGGATTGTCCAGAGACGCTTACATGCTGGAGACGACCAAGAAGCTGATCCAAGTTGCCCGCGAGAAAGAGATCCCGATAGTGATTGATGCGGTATCGTAAACCTCTCCCGCTGACCACTACTCCTGCGGCAGAAACCAACATTACATTGCTAGGACGGCCTGTATCTTGTCCAGAAGGACCCGGACGTTGTCAAGGGATATCGGAAAGCCATCCTCACCCCGAACGTGGTGGAGTTCAAGCGTCTTTGCGAAGCAATGGTCAGCCGAAACCTCCAGGAAGCGCCGTTTCCTTGAACTCACCCACCTCTCCTGATAGGGAATAGAAAACTCGACAGCGAGCAAGGAAGCCATGGCTGAGGAGCTCAGCAAAGCCTTTGACGGCGTGACGGTTGTTCAGAAGGGCCACGAGGATATCATATCCAATGGGAAAATCGGTGAGTCGTCCCGCGGTCACTAGCCCTAGCGTGGAGTGGCGAACTAACGTTTCCACCAGTATACACCTGCAGTGCGGAGGGCGGCCTGAAAAGATGTGGGGGTCAGGGGGATGTTCTTTCCGGGGCGATTGCCACGTTCCTGGCATTTGGGATTGCATATGAGAACCGGGTTTGGAAGTTGGGACAGTTCCCCCGAATCTTTCCTTCGCAGGGCCTATACTGACATGTTCCCTCCCTAGACACTCCTCAAACATTCCTTTTGCCGACATCGTGCCCATCGCGGCCTACGCCGGGTGTCTCGCGGTCAGGAGTTGCTCCAAGAAGGCGTTTGACCGCGTCCAGCGGTCCATGCAGACGTCGGATCTTATCCATGAGATTGGCCCGGTGTTCCAAGAGATGTTTGAACAGTAAGTTAGCTCAGGACTCCACTTCAAGGAACCTTCGATCTGACCGCCATCACTTGATTTGAGCCCCCAAAAAACATCCCTTTCTCAACCCAAACTCTGACCAGGGCTCATTGCAACTGGTGCCCAAGATCCAATCCAATAAAGTCCCTCACCCACATCGTTTCCTTACAGTGCCTCCAATGCCCCAGCCTAGTGCCAAGTATTACTTGTTCTGGAGGATCGTAATCGATGCCCCGAATCCCCTGATGGCTCACGGCGATTGGGATGGAGCCTATCTACATTTAATGCCTCTCGTACCTCAAACTTAATCTGATCTGATCTGATTTATTTGCTGTCTCGGTTTGCATGCGTTCTGACTGGTACAACAAATCTTCTCGCTTCCCAATATCCTGCATGATAAATCCGGGTATTTTTGGCTTTCGGATAATAAAGCCCATGGCTCGGTAGCATTCCGGATGGGTAATCCGATGAAAAATGATGCAAGAAAATGCTCACCTCACCTGGTGCACGTGACCTCATCCATACTTTGTTACCAGCTCGTCCACGAGGCCTCTCTAAGGAGAAACGGTTGAGCGGAGTTGAATCGAGTTGCGTTTTGGACACCAACCGCTTACTTATAGAATCAGTGGATAGCCCTTTCCCCTCCTTTTGAGTAGTGTTTTTTCTTAAGCAGCCTCCCAAGTCTCTCTGACGTAACGCACAATCCTGTAAATACTCGCACAAGACTCTATCTCGTTCCGAAACCCAGGGATTTTACCAGGAAACAAGTATCTAGTGTTGCCTCAACCATGTCAAACGCTTCAGCCCAAAGTGTAGATTCTGGAAGCGGCAGTGATACCGAGATAAAAAGGCCAAACTCACACAAAGGCACCCCCGATGCCGACAATGATTTACCAACCATAGACCGTACCAACGATGGAATAGAGAAAATTGTTGAGATAGGCCCAAAAGCTCGTTTTGCCAAGGTTTTATCTACTCTTTACTCCGCTGCTCTGTCGGTCCTGTCTCATCTTTTCTTTATTGCCTCCACCTTTCCTACTCCAGTTGAATACGATCTTGGGCAAGGGTGCCTATAAGGTGGTGTATAAGGCTATCGATCGTGAGGAGGGCCTTGAGGTGGCCTGGAACTGCTTTCAGGTACTGGTTGGTCGCTTCGTCCCCCATGACCTTGTCCTAATTTCTGTTGCAAAAGACCTCGAAATCGGAATACTTGGATCTGACCCAAGAGATCGAGATCCTAAAGAGCGTAAGACACCCCAACATCATTGCTTTTCACGATGCCTGGTACAAGAATCCGGAATTCGTATTTATCACGGAGCTCATGACCTCGGGGACCTTACGAGAGTAAGCACGCTAACCTTGCCAGATCCCACTGGTCGCACGCTGACCGTTTCTTCTCCAGGTACATCCAAAAGCTTAACCTGCCCAACATAAAGATCGTCAAGCGTTGGTCCCGTCAGATCCTCAAAGGGCTTTCTTATTTGCACACCCATGATCCGCCGATCATCCATCGTGACATCAAGTGCGACAATATTTTCATCAACGGGGCCCAAGGAGAGGTTAAAATCGGCGACATGGGAACCGCCAAAATGAAACTGGGGAAGAAGTATACGGTCATCGGTAGGTCACCTTCGAGGAGTCACTCGACTCTTTGCTAATCAGGATGATTCTAGGGACCCCGGAGTTCATGGCACCGGAGATGTACGAGGAAAAGGGGTACAGCGAGAAGGTCGACATCTACGCCTTCGGGATGTGTCTTCTGGAGATGATGACTGGCGAGTATCCCTACAACGAGTGCAAAAACGCCGCCCAGGTGTTTAAGAAGGTCTCGCAGGGGATCAAGCCCGCCTGCCTCGCCAAGGTCCAGGATCCAGAGGTGTTGGCGTTGATCCAGAATTGCTTATCGGATGAAAACGAAAGGTACGTGCCGGGAACATATGTGTGTTCAACCACATCCACTCACTCTTGATCCAAGATACACCGCCCAGGAGATCTTGAACCACCCGTTTTTGGCCGCTGATCCGGAGATCGTCTTGTTGACATCGGACGAAACCAAGACTCAGCTGACTTTACAGGTTGTTTTCAAGGGCACCGACAGAATCTCTGTGAAATTCGACTTCAATGTCGACACGGATACCGCGGAGGAAGTAGTTAGAGAGATGGTAGGGCTTTCCATCTGTCGAGCCAAGTATGGCGACTGTGCTAATCTTGCGTTGTTAGATCGAGGAGGACGTCCTCCCGCAACGGTACCAGCATCTTATCACATTTGAGATCAACCGGATCCTGAAGGAGTTAAGCAAAGCTCAGCTAGAAGAATCGATCCACCACGATCTTCGGGGCTCGGGCAAGAACGGAAGTGGGATCTTTTCCGAGTTGGACCTTGCGAAGCGGGAGCTCGCCAAAGCTAATGAACGGGCCGTTGAGGCGGAGAAGAAGGCGGAGCTCTCGGAGAAACGAGCCCGAGCGGCAGAAGAGCGGACGGTGAACCTCACTGGTGTAGATACTGCATTTCACGATCCCGAGCAGCAGGCACTCGAGAACCAGCATACCAGATCGTTAACACAAGCGGGAAGGAACTTCCTAGCGAACGCGCTGAAACTGTTCACAGGGGAAAAGAAGCCAGCGACTCCGGTGGAGAAGAGACTGTCCACCATGGAAGGGCATGATATCATGCAGCCAAGCACCGCACCGGTCTTGGGCTCCACCCCCTCTGATGGTGAAGGCTATTCACAAGCAGTGGACATTCCCTCCGGCAATTTGTCGAGGGTGTCCTCCATCCACGAGTGGAAGACCGAATACGAAGACGCGCTGTCTGTCCGGGGTAAGTACCGGAGGAAATGGATTTTCCTGCGGATGTACATACTGACGTGGACTCTTAGATTATGCTGATGAATGCCCGGTTGAAGAGATCGTCCGGGATGTCGCAATTGCGACCAACCGCTCGGCGGACAAGGCCAGCGACTGGTTGGCGAAGCTACAAGACCAGGATGTCATGACAGTGGGGGATCTGCGCGAGCTTCATGATGAAGACTGGGCCGGCTTGGGCTTGACGGTTTTTGCGAGGAGGGCGCTGAGGAACGCGCTCTTCGGGAAGATAAGCCGCAGCCCCAGGATCCCGCCCAAGCTGAGTACAAACTCGACTCCCACAGGCACCATCCATGGCATCGACGACCCCAACTGGAACCTCTCCTAGGATCCCGAGGAATCCATCGATCTAACATAACCCCGCTATCTTGTAATTATATTGAATTTTGTTGAAAAATCCCGGAGACGCCAGCCCGCGTCCCCGCTCGGCTTTGCGGCTGCCCCCAAGGACTTCCCCTTGTGAACCCAGTTTCTCTTATCCTGTATCCATTCTAAACCCACCAAATACATGTCACGTGCGATTGAGTTTCATCTTGTCAAGTGATCAGACACTTGGGATCAACCAATGGGTTGCGGTGTCAGGCAAGCTAGAGAGTTGTATGCAGCACGAAACATGGTCCCTTATCAGGGAGCCACTGCTGGATGAGTTAGATTGATATGGAGGCCTAGGCGGTGGTTTGTCGGACGGCGAGTGTTCGTGGCAAATGCCACCGCCAGACGGACAGTCATGAAGCCATGCCATGGCCACGGCCGCATCAGGTGGCGGTTTGTTGTTGTGGGCACGGTGGCGGATTCACCGGGACCAACACCATTCGCTGATGCAGGTTGGCAACGGGGAATCCAAATATTTGCCTCTATGACTCTAGTTACTCAGACACACGGGTGATGCGCTGCGAGAGGTCACCACGCAGCCTCCCAAGATTCCCATCTCGATCAGATTTTGGTAGATCAGCATGCGGTGGGTGTGTCCTGCAAGAGGTGAACAAAAGGTCTGTGTTGCTGCAGTCTTGCACTAGCTTCGACGAGCTGCTTAGCGCAAGACTGCACAGCCCAATCGGATATGACTCACCGACAATCCAGACCCCGTGCTCGCTAGCGTCAGACATGAACCCTGCACCTTCGAGGCCGGACACCACCAGAACGTCCGTCTAAGGGAGGCTTACCCTTTTGGATGGTTCCTTTAACACCCTCTTGTTGGGGGATGATTGGCTAGGCCTGAGGTAAATACAGCACGCCTCTCAGCGATGTATTTCCATGCAATCCACATACATGCTGCCGCATAAACAGCGTCTCACCTACATGAAGGGGGATTTACTCTCCAAACACTAGACTGACTGGCTGTCGATCAATCCTAATGTGGCTCACAGACCTCACGTTAAATGCCTGGCCACTGATTCAATCGACGCATCCAAATCCTCAGTTCAAAAACCATTTCTACTGTGGAGTCAGTCCAATCTCACAGGGATCATGAAATCGGTGCATTTCGGGACTCAAATACCGAATGTATTACGAACGTACAGGAAGCCCCACCTGGCTGAGGCCAATGGCTATGTTTCTTCGGATAGTTTGTTATAACCTATGGAAGGATCAGCAAGTTCCAGTGTGGATTAAGGGGTCAACATTTGGCGAGAACCATTGTGACAATTCTCTAGGCGGTAGGTAGACCATTCAGCTACAGCCGCTAGATTATAGGGGATTCAGAAAGTGTGATCACCTTGCTGTAAGATGGTAGTTCATGTTGTCACCTTAATCATTGGTATTGATGGTGTACTGCAGCCCTGAATATATAATGCTCACCAGGCCCTGCCAACCTGCAAATCATTGTACCCGTCAAAATGTCTAGCGTCAAAGCCTTCAGCCTTTCATTCATCCTACAGCCCAAGGAAGTGCCCAGTGAAGTGTCACGTCCATTTAAGTGCTATATATGCAACCGTGGCTTTCGCCGCAACGAGCATCTGGCCAGACATCTCCGAATCCACACCGGGGAGAAGCCGTATGCTTGTCCGGCGCTGAACTGCGGGAAGCGGTTTTCCAGGTCCGATGAGCTGTCGAGGCACCGTCGTCAACATCAAGCTTCCTCCACCGCCCCTCGCCATGGCGTGTTGTGGGACCAGCATGGCCCTAACCGCCGCGGCAATCCACCGTCTGAAAGAAATTCGCCGATCAAGCTGGGGAATGAGGACTTCATGGGCCATTGCCTTCACCATCCATATCTTGATAAATGCTACTCCCCTCATGCAACCAGTCCAACCAGCCCGCATAGCGCTGTGCGAAGCTCCTATCGTCTGCTTACTTCAGGCCGTGCCTCATCGATCGGTGCGTCAGACAACGGGTGTCTGAAAAGTGAGGTGGACTGTGGCCGGCAAAGAGGATTTCAGCTGAGCAACATCCTGAATTACTCGTGATCCTCGGGCAGATTGTCGCATCACGGGTATTAATATACGCTGACCTAGCCTTAGAACAGCCACTGGCCCAGTGGTTAGTGGGAATGTATGTAGGAATTTTGTACACTTGGCTTAGTTCCACCCTGATAGTGTTGTACACATGCTCGATAGGATGGTTGAGCTATGCAAGACATTTTGTTTTCACGCTTGAGATAACTGTAAGTAATAAATCGATGTATCCCAATCGTCCGTAGAATTGCCAACGCTCGCTGGCCTGCTGCTCGGTGCCATCCGGCAGCCGCCGATTGACACTCTAGCCCGGTGCTCCGGACTTTCCACGTCCGGGATCTTTAAAGGTAGCTCCACGCAGACCAGCACAGTGCAATCCATCGACTCACTTTCGAATCCAGTATTGAGCAATGGAGGGCCATCGAGTGCCTGTGCAGCCCCCTCGCCCTAACAGACA
Organism: Basidiobolus meristosporus CBS 931.73; assembly: GCA_002104905.1. NCBI lineage: Eukaryota > Fungi > Basidiobolomycota > Basidiobolomycetes > Basidiobolales > Basidiobolaceae > Basidiobolus > Basidiobolus meristosporus. The sequence goes on along the minus strand of MCFE01000164.1, from coordinate 28,076 downwards.
TGCTTGTTACGCACGCACTGGCAATTCCCAAGACTGGCGGGCTAGTGTCAAGCATTACACCAAACACCTGAGTACCTCGAGTATCCCATCCACCTATATCCGATGAATGCATTTGGTGGATATGGGAATTTGGTATGTTCTATAAGTTGCGTCAATTAGACAATTTTGGGCAGGCAAGCCGGATAGATTTGGGATCTTTGGGCTAGATTCCATTATTAGTTATCCTTCCCAATCCATTGTTTCCTAGCATGTTGTCGGCCAGGTCGATATCTCCATCCATCCACGGCAGTGTTTCAAAGCTTGACCATTAATGGTGCGGCCTATGCTTCGTAAGGTAAACCTGGTGTTTTTGGGTATTCACCCGACACATCGTTGTGCCTGCTGGCGAATTCTGACGTGGTTGGCATTGATGTTGGGTGGATGCAATCGCCTTAGAATGAGGATCTCGGTTGCACCCCAAGCGCCATGGTGCTGCGAGAATGCGTTGCCCCTTACCCTCGCCCTGACAACCATCGTGTCCTCGAGGCCCGGAAAAAACTCCCTTGCTGGTACCCTAGCAGCAATCCTTCCCTAATCTGGTTTGAAAGCTCACCACCCCCTTCATCCTTCCCCTTAAAAGGAAACTCCGAATATGGATCAGAGGAGATCATCTCTATCGCTATATCAGGCGGAACAAGCTACTTCCAATATGTACGGATGGGGAGCTAGCTCAATATTGGTGTCCGTAGATGTTAGTGGATTGGTAGCTATCATCGGGTCAGTACATGTGGATATTGATGGACATATTGGGGCTGCTGAAATTGCACGCTCCAAAATAGTCAGCGATTCGAAATTTACGGTGAAATGGCAAGTTAGTCCGATACACCGTTCTGATACGATACGAAATCCCATCCCAGCCTGACTCCAGGTTCGCTGTCGCACGTGTACGGGACCAATTACGACCAGATGCGCCCAAAACGGACGGCTGTTTATTTGGCTTTTGTTTGGTCTTGGTGAGGCCTCGATGTCCACCTGTAGCAGCACTCATTTCTCGTACATAATTAGATCCTGGCAATTACCAAGATTGGCAGGTTGGAGACTTCATGATTTACCTAGGCTGAGCGGTCAGGATCGATCACTAGCCACTCCGGTCAGTTTGGGCAGGCGGTCGACCCTTAACCTCAGCACATCGTGACACTCCTGGCAGTGGCAGTCGTAGCACAAACAAATTATAGCACAAGCCCCCAATGGAAGCACGATCCCGTCTGACAAAGCATCATTGCGTGGTGAGTTTGTATGACAAATCTCCTCATCATCTAAAAATAGCGAACTTCGCTCCCAACGACGCCCAAGCAATGAGATAACGGGTCGGTACTAGCCACCTCCACAGCATTATCAACGCTCTAGACGGCTTCCAATTCAGCTGGCAGGCTCCAGTTACCAACGTCATAGTGCCTGCCTTATCATGATTGCCCACCAAATGGTTCAACCGTACATTTTCTTTCGTCTGGATCTTGCTCTGCGCTGCTGATCCGAACAATTGACCGTCACCCACTCTGCCAAACAATTGGGCCAGTCCAAATATATCGAGTCTCTTTGGCCGATAACAAAACAACTCTTGCTGAGATCTAGACGATAAGCAAGCACTCAGAGGGGTCCGGCGGATTAATAAGGGAATGGAAAGCGTAAGCAGATCGGGGGTATTTCTAGTGGATACTCTGGATTTATTAGGACTCTATATACTACATACATCTATACTATATACAATTATAGCACTAAATATCTGGTATGATCTTAGTTGTTGAGAATAAATGATAGCCTGTGAGCGCTAGGTGTGGGCTCGGAGGGCTGGGGGCTGGTTTCCCGGGAATGGTAGTTTGACGGGGAGTCATCCTCAAATTCGGAGTCTGAGGAAACGGCCGGGCTAGACTGCAACGAGCTTGTGGCAGAGCTCCATCTCGAATTACTAGGGCTCTTGATTGGTCTCCATTTGGTGGGAAGCACGTGATACGGCTCATAACGACGCAGATTGTCCATGTAGTCGCCCGAGGAAGCAACACATGGGGCAGGCTCAGGCTCGGGAGTGGATTTCCTCGAGGTGAGTGTTTGGGATGGGAAGCTCGAGAAGAGACACACGTTCCCATTGTTGTTCAGACATGGGTATGAATAGACGAGGCTGAACTTCTGGATCTCTCGCTTTTGGTGGGTGCGAATGTGCCGGGCCAGCTCATCGGATCTGGAGAAGCGTTTGCCGCAGCTAACGTAGGAACATGAGTAGGGCTTCTCACCGGTGTGGGTGCGAACATGCCGGATCAGATGCTCATTCCGGCGAAATGACTTTTTACAGAGAGAGCAGTTGTAGGGACGAATGCTTTTGGAGATAACAGGTTGCTCGGGAAGGTTGCCTTCGGACTGAAGGATGAAAGACAAGTGAGGCGTGGCAGTGGCCATGTTGATGTTCTTGCAAATCCACTGTCAAATAAGGATGATTCAATGTACACCCTTACCACGGGAGGAGACCCACTCTTTTATATTCCATCCACGATTCTTATCTACTCGGTCACCACATGTGTCTGATTCTGGCCATTATTGGCCCAAATCAGTACATCGAAATTTTCTTGTTGATATCAATATCGCAATGTCAAATCCTTTTAGGCGACTTCCCTTGGAAGGAATTACACATATTCAGCAATCCGGCCCCATATATGGTATGGTATTTCTAGCGTAGATAGTGAGAGATACGAATGCATGGAACTCGGATTGGTCCTGGTCTTCCGGATCGACTCGAATCAGTGCGATCTTCCTACCTAATTTGGAGGCCATGACAGGCTCAGTGCATGCCTGTTATCGCTTGGGCTGCTATCTCAGCATGCTTGCAAAGGTGATGAGGCTCCAGTGAATGTTACTTTGCATGCACATTGCGGTGGCTCTATCTGGTACCTTACGCACCTGATGATAAGAAAGAGAGGCTTTCTATTTATGGGGATGTCCCACAGCAATATCGCTCCGTCCTGTGGGTGGTCGAAGGAGGGAGCCCAGGAAAGACGACGGTTGCTGTCGAGGGGTAGTGCAGCCACGGCAGCAGGCTGGGGGGTTGTTTTCTGTAGACTGGAGCACCTGCCCGCGGGAAGTCCCCGATGGCCTTTCTTGCTGGAGTCGTTAGGCTGATCCAACGCTGTGGCGAAACCCCAAACTAAGGCAATCCTACCTGAAGATAGCATCACCAATGTGAGCTGAACATCCCTATCTCTGGCTGCTTACCGGCAGACTAATGTGACACGGATATGCTCTCAGATCTACTGCAGGACAATTGCCAACATCCACACAATATGGGCGAAGTATTGGCGGTGTAATGTAAACACTATTCACGCATCTGTATCCAGCCGTGGATCACCAAACACCATTGCTAATCCTTTGCACATTGTCGTCACTGGGTCCCCATAGTGACTAATCAACTGCCATCTTCCTTGAACTTGGGCTCCTACAGCAACCACATATCCATGGGCGACGTAGTGGGATCAATGATGTCATCTGCACGCACTCAGAATGGTATCTAATTTACGTTCATTTCCGCGGTAGACGTATCGTGGCCATCAATCTCTCATCAAGCCAGTGCTACCCCATTGTTTTTGCTTATTTCCGAGAACGAGGGAGTCTTTAATGAGGCCGATACATATTTGGCCCAGAATGGTACGCCAGGGTGTTTATCGATAAGAATCGGCATCTAGATACTTTTGTCTGGCAGCAACTCCATAGCTACGCAGCTCCATTAGTGCCGGATAAATCGCTCTCGAATAAGTCATGGGGGTGGGAGATGGCATATGTGAGTGTTGTATGAATCCTTGCTGTTTCCAGCTCCCCACAGAAACAAGGTTCTCTGCATCAGCCACCAGTGCGCTGCCGATACGTAGCGCGAAGGCAGCAGCCTCCTTCCAGTAGACACCGGCGGTGTTGGCGGGCAATGATTTCTTCGTAATACAGCCCAATCCAGTTTCTTGGCTGGACATGGATCTGACTCGTCCAGACGATCTCTTCCAACAATGGCTGAATCCTGGTAACTGCCTGTCATGGAGTAACTCGATTCAGCCATTTGGATCCAGTGTGTTGACGACCTCAGCATCTGGACAGGTAATCAACTTGATAGGCATCACACGCGGGGTGGGAAAATCGGAGCCAGGTAGAGGGGATTGCCATATACGACAAAGACCTTGGCAATCTGTCTGCGTTGCGGATGGCCATCACCTCGTCATAGTGCTCCTTGAATAGGACCTGGATGACTACCATGGAGAGAAGAGCAAAGGCCCAAGCTGGGATGCTCACTTGATTCAGCGATTGAGTTCATACAATTAAGTGATTGTGATCGTGATCAATGGATCACTCGGGAATGGCTGCCTGCTCCTGATTCAAGATGCACGAGGTTGGGCCAGCTCAGCCGCAATCCACTGTAACCAGGCCAAAGCATATGTGTGATGGAGCGTAACCACTCAAACTGGTCGTATACTGCTGCCAACCAGATAGTTGGGGCCAGATGTTACCAGTTACAAACACGATATCCCGCGCAGGTTGAAAAGCAACCAGTTGCTGACTATAGATGTTTCCGCCCAACCGGTAATCGATTCTCCGCACTTTCGGCCCTGGAGAATACTATGCGACAATCCCTTTCTTCCGACGGAATAGGGCTATCTATCGCAATTAGCCTAGACATAGTCCAGTTGACCATCGAAGGCGGACCGGCGGATTCGAAGCTGACAGCCTGGCCAAATGTTAGCTCATCAACGCACTCTACTGTTCCCCTCATTGGCTCAGATATGAGATGGACCCAGTTGGAGATTATGATCAGCTACCAATCTGGAGGTTGATTAATTGCGTAAGAATATCAAACCTTCTGCCAGTCCAGATTCCCAAGGAGACATCCTGTCGTGAACGCCAGAGCAAGCGAAAGTGAGAATGTTACACAGAAAATGGCAAATGCTGATGCCCCAAAATGTTGGAATTGTCCCTTTTGGTGGTGACATCCTCCAGCATTCATTGGACTCCGTGGCTAACCTCACCAAATGTATGGTTCTGAGATCCGGCGATTAAGAAGAGTTTCATCATGCCTTGATCAGCAAGATCAGCCAACTTTTCGGACTTTAGCTCCACTCCGTGTGCAGATTCTTCTACGAACGGGTGCTGGCCAGCATCCAGTTGGCATATTCCAGTGAATCCTTGACCGAATTAGAGTTTTAAACACAGCCGGAGCACCATTGGTCCACTCCAGTTGGATTGGGGTTAGCTGACACATGGACTTGGTGCTATCAAGTTGCAGATAGCAATCTATCGCATTAAGGGGTTGCATGCGCAAGCATTTGTGGTTTGACACCACTTGGTGAATTCAACACACAATCATATATTATACAATTTTGGCATTGATGGTAGATTGGTTGTTGCACGAGCATGAGGGAGTAGAAAAAACTCCCTGACTGCTCGTGATCCCTCGGATCATGCATATGGTGGCAGTAAGTTACACAATCTCGTTGGTTACGTCGCCTCATGGTTCCTTTGAATTGGCAATCGCGTGAGTAACGGCTGGGTTTCACTTACTTCGCAGACAAGTCTAAAGCAGTGCACTCTTGCCTATCTCCCACCGCCTCATCAAGCCAGCGACCGATCAATGGACAAGGCAGGGCTGAACCCGTGGGTTGCGAGTGGTTGCTTCAGCTACACTCTACTAGCATCAACATTGGCCTCATCCAACCTACATGGTCGCCCTTATTTACCATATGGGGAGAGTGACCGATTGCTCGAGATTATTCCGTCATACTGGCCCACTCTGAAAAGGGACTCAAGATTGGTTTGTTGAGTTGAGGCAAGGTTTCTTTCCTTCGGACAATATGAACCACAAAATCTAATGATGGTTCTCTGCACTTGACACTTGACACATCACACATCCCTGATCCTCAAGTGGATCTCGTTCACCAAAGATGGAATCTAGATCAATCGCAAGCATCCATGCACACCCAAATTTTGCAACCAATTTTCGGATGCAAAACTGGTGCTTTGCATCATAGTTTCACATCACTAGGCAACATGTTGCGGACAACCATCAGAACTGTGGAGACGTCAAGTGAATGGAACAATTTCAAGCCGTTCCAAAGCAATCGTAGTCTAGCTGCATCTTCTTGACCCCTTTGACAACACAGCTGCGTAGTAGATTCATGGGAAATATCCGCGTAGCTATGCTCCTAGGTTTCCGCGAGGAAATACTCGACCTGTTGTGTGCACATCTGAGCTTAACTTCAATCAATTGCTATTAATACAGTCAAACGACTATCAACCAACAAATAGTAATTAGCTGACAAGTGATACCTTGATTATTCGTAGCAATGGATCTTTGTACGTCATTTTCAAGTGCGTCTGCCGCAGTAGTGTCGTAATAATACCCTTATATATATACGTATACAACCCAATATCCACCAGTCAATTTGTTAGATTTAATCATCAATTTGCTAATTGTAGCAACTCAAGGTGTTGCATTAAACTTACATATCTTATGATTTAATACTGTGAATAACTATGTGCCATCCTCAAAGTTTCCACCTGTCCAGTAATTTGCGCTCTAGATTCTTTCAAAATTATATAGTCATTTAGTTCTGGCCAGTAGTTCCTGGCTGTCTACATTGAGAATGGTTATATCTTATAAAACTCAATGCTCAAGAGCAAAAGCAGCAAAGAATGCCTGGAAGGCATTAGAAGACACCTATCAGTCATGTTCAGCTGCTAAGAAAATGTATCTAACACAAAAATTCTTTCCTACACAGATGCTACCAGGAGAAGAAACAAAAAATCTGATTATCAGTATTACCCTGTTGGTTGATGAGATGGAATCTGTGGGTGTACCAACTACTGATGAGGATATATTAGTTACCATCCTGAATAGCCTGACAGACAAGTTTCAGGGCCTTGTATCAGCCCCTGAGTCCAGAGCTGAAGATTTGACCTTAAATTACGTATATGGAAGGCTCCTGGATGAAGAATTAAGAAAATCAAGCACCAATAAGAAGGAAGAAGAAAATGCTTTAATAAGCAATGATAACCAACAAAGGAGGTACCCAAGACCTTACAAAGGCAACCACCACCTTTCTTGAAGTTACTGTAAAATAAAAGGACACACATCAGACCAGTGCTTCAAAAAGTGAGATAATCAGCTGAAAAAGCCCAAATTTAGAAATGCTGCAACATCTGAAGATAGATTATTCATATGTGCACTAAATATGACCACCAACAATGATTCTTGTGTATATTATATTGGCATTGGATCATCTTGACACTTCACACATCAAAAAGAACCTCAGTAGCAGTGAAGGAAGCCACACACTTACCTCCAAAGAAGTACTCTATGTACCAGAAATAGCCAAGAACCTGCTATCTGTAAGCAATGCCCCAGCAGAAGGACTCAGCTTTAGTTTTGACAATTTGGGACGCAGGATCACTGATCAGAATGGTGCTCATATTGTGCAGGGTATCAGATATCAAAATATATACAAGTTGACCTGAATTCCATCACATCTGGAAGCCAATATAAGTAACTTAAATGAAGAAACACCAATGCTTTGGCACAGGAGATTTGGGCACATCAATTTTGATTATTTGTGTAAAATGATCAAAGATCATCTAATTTCCGGAGTAGAAATTGTTCCCCTGGCAATATTGGGGCACTTTGAAGCCTTCATATATGGCAAACAAGTCAGACAGCCATTCAAAAGCCCTGGGTTAATCAAAACTAAGAAGAAATTAGATCTAATTAACTCAGATCTGTGTGAACCTATGCAAAACTTATCCTTAGGTGGGATGAAGTATTTGCTCTTTTATCAATGTTTATACTCTAGTATAAAAATGAAATTCCACCTGAATATTCACCTAACTTAGTCACTTAGATCATTACCTTCAAATCCTAGAGAATACTGACCAAATTCCTTGTTGGAATTTACTTGGAATATTTTCACCAAAATACCAGGTACCCAGAACCTGAAAATTCTTGAAGCTGTCCAAATAGCCCCAAACTGTGCACAAATGTTTTTAGGACCTTCCTAAGCCTATTCCATGTGTTTCTCATGCTAAGACCATTTAAAGGTATAAATACTACTTTTACCTTATCTTGGCATTACAAACATGTAGAATAGGTTAAGGAAGGTCCCAAGAACATGTGTGCAAAGTTTGGGGCTGTTTGGACAACTTTGAGAATTTTCATGTTCTGGGTACCTGGTATTTTGGTGAAAATATTCTAAGTAAATCCCAACAAGGAATTTGGTCAGTATTCTCTAGGATTTGAGGGTACTGATCTAAGTGACTAAGTTAGGTGAATATTTAGGTGGAAATACAAATTTTTACAACACTCCCACTCAGCTAAATGTTCATACTGACTAGTCTTAATTTTGACCTAAGATATTCAAACTTGTCTCTAGCTAATGGTTTGGTAAATATGTCTGCAATCATTTCATCTGTAGGACAGTAAACTAAGCTAACTAAGTTATTCTCTATAGCTTCACATATGAAATGATGTCTAATATCTATGTGCTTGGTTCTAGCATGAAAAGTTGGATTTCTACCTAATTGTATACATCCTTGATTATCTTGAAATAAAGTAATGGGCATTTTTTGACATAGGCCTAAATCTGTAAACAGCTTTCTTAACCACATTGCTTGTTTTGTAGCTTCACAGGCTGCCATATACTCTGCCTCTGTGGTGGAAAGTGCTACGGTAGGTTGCTTTCTTGAATTCCATGAAATTGCTCCTTTACAGTAAAGAAAGGTGTATCCTGTGGTGGATCTTCTGTCTTCTAAATTTTGTCCCCAATCTGCATCAGAGTATCCCACAAGATCTTGTTCTGAGTCCTTATAAATGTATCTTAAGCAAATATTGGCAGTTCCTTTTAGGAATCTAAAAATCTGCTTAACTGCTGCAATATAATCAGAACCATAGTTCTGATTATGTTGGCCAACAACTCCCACTGAATATGAGATATCTGGACATGTTCCAAGCATGATATCTTAAGCAAATATTGGCAGTTCCTTTTAGGAATCTAAAAATCCGCTTAACTGCTGCAATATGATCAGATCCATAGTTCTGATTATATTGGCTGACAACTCTCACTGAATAAGCAATGTCTAGATGTGCCCCAAGCATGATATACATCAGACTGATAACCATAGATTGATAAGGAAAGTCAGGGCTTTCAGATGGCACCAAGCTCTCTTGATTTGGTTGAGTTTTGACCAAGTTAAGGTTTGTCTCCATTGGGGTAGCTGCCAGTTTACAGTCTTCCATTTGGTACTTCTTTAGTACATCTTGAATATACTTGGATTGGCTTTGGGTACAGTCTGGGTACTTCTGTCTATGGAGAACCTAATCCCTAAGTAGCAACTAAGTTCTCCTAAATCAGACATCTTGAACTCCTTAGATAGGCTGGATTTAGTTTCTTCCAATGTTTCTAGGTTATTGGCGGCTATAATAAGATCATCCACATATAGAGCTAATAGAACTGGATTTGCTCTATCTGGCTCATAGTATATACTATAGTCAGCATTACTTCTTTTGAAACTCAAAGATTCCAAATAAGAATCTATCTTGCAATTCCAGGCTCTTGGTGATTGTTTGAGACCATATAGTGACTTTTTAAGCTTGCAGACCAAATGGGGGTTATCTTGGTCAACAAACCCATCAGGCTGGTCCATATACACGTCCTCACCAAGTTCTCCATTCAAAAATGCAGTTTTTACATCCATTTGATGAATAAAAAACTTACATTTGGCTGCAATAGCCAATATTAATCTGATGGAATTAAACTTGGCTACCGGTGCAAAGGCCTCAGTATAGTCAAGTCCTTTTGTTTGAGAGTATACTTTGGCCACAAGTCTTGCTTTGCATCTTTCAATTGTACCATCAGCCTTGTACTTTGTCTTGAAGACCCATCTGCATCCAATTGATTTTTGATTGATTGGTAATTTGACTAAGTCCCAAATTTGATTTTCCATCAGTGCCTGATATTCCTTAGTCATTGCAGATCTCCAAAACTTTGTCTGAGGGCTATTTAGGGCCTCTTTTACAGTCTGGGGTACATCAATATGGACTGAATAGGCATAGGCTAAGTTTGTACCCTCATTGATATAGTAATTTGGGCTATTTCTTGTCCAATTTGATCTCCGGGCATTTGATACTGGAATGATCACTTCTGGGATATTCCTGGGCACTGATTCTGGCTGAACCATGGTTGTAGAGTCCTCTGGAGTGAAAAAATTTTCATTGTTTTGCTCTGATTCAATCCTGACAATTGGTGGACTTGAGATCAAATTTTTGTCATCATCTGATGTCATTTTTTGTGAAAATTTTGAATTTTCATCAAACAACACATCCTTGGACTTGATCAGCTTCTTTGCTTTGGTATTGTAGAGTCTGTATGCCTTACTCTCATTGCAGTAGCCCAAAAATATGCATTTTACACTTTTTGGCTCAAATTTTGACTGATTTCCGCCAGTTTTTTGGCATATGCTGTACACCCAAATATTGTTAGATGTTCTGCACTTGGTCTGTATCCATACCATGCCTCAAATGGAGTAGAATCATGAAGTATTCTGTTATAACTCCTATATTTAAGATATACAGCAGTGGCAACTGATTCCGCCCAAAAATCATAGGATAATTTTTGATCATGGATCATAGATCTTGCCATATCAATTATTGATCTGTTAGCTTGTTCTGCTACTCCATTTTGCTGTGATGAGTATGGTACAGTAGTCTCTTGCTTTATCCCATGAATATTGCAGAAGTTGTCGAAGAGTTTTGAGGTATATTCTCCACCATTGTCAAAGCGTATTTTCTTGATTTTTTCACCAGTTTCTCTCTCCACCATGGCTTTAAACTCCCTGAACTTAGACAGAGCTTCTTCCTTTCTCTCCATGAAATAGACCCATGTGTATCTTGTATGTTCATCAATAGAAGTGATTAAATACTTCATCCCACCTAAGGATAAATTTTGCATAGGTCCACACAGATCTGAGTGAATAAGATCTAATTTTTTCTTAGTTTTGGTAAACCCAGAGCTCTTGAACAGTTGCCTGGCTTGTTTCCCATTTATGCAGGCTTCACAGTGCTCCAAATTAGCTGGGGGGTCAATTTTCACTCCAGATATTAGCTGATCTTTGATCATTTTACGCAAATAATCAAAATTGATGTGCCCAAATCCCCTGTGCCAAAGCAATAGTGTTTCTTCATTTAAGTTACTTATATTGGCTTCCAGATATGATGGAATACAAGTCAACTTGTATAGATTCTGATCTCTGATGCCCAAAGCAATATGGGCACCATCTTGATCAGTGATCCTGCATCCAGAATTGTCAAACTGAAACTGAGTACTTCTGCTGTGGCCTTGCTTACAGAGAGTGGGTTCTTGGCTATTTCTGGTACATAGAGTACTTCTTTAAAGGTCAGTGTATGGCTTCCTTGACTGCTTCTAAGGTTTACTTGGATGGTATGGATCCAGAACAAGCGCAGAACATCTAAGAATATTTGGGTGTACAGCATATGCCAAGAAACTGCCTGAAAATCAGTCAAATGTGAGCCAAAAAGTGTTAAATGCATATTTTTGGGCTACTGCAATGAGAATAAAGCATACAGACTCTACAATACCAAAGCAAAGAAGTTGAGCAAGTCCAGGGATGTGTTACTTGATGAAAATTCAAAATTTTTACAAAAAATGACATCAGATGATGACAAAAATCTAGTCTGAAGTCCACCAATTGTCAGGATTAAATCAAAGCAAAACAATGAGAATTTTTTACTCCAGAGGACTCCAAAACCATGGCTTAGCCTGAAGTAGTGCCCAGGAATATTCCAGAAGTGATCATTCCAGTAACAAATGTCCATGGATCCAACTGGACAAGAAATAACCAAATTTACAATATCAATTATGGTACAAACTTAGCCTATGCCTATTCAGTTCTTATTGATGAGCCCTAGACTGTAAAAGATGCCCTATATAGCCCTCAGACAAAGTTTTGGACATCTGCAATGACTGAGGAGTATCAGGGTCTAATGTAAAGTCAAACTTGGGACTTGGTCAAATATCCAGTCAACCAAAAATAAAATGGATACAGATGGGTCTTTAAGACAAAATACAAGACTGATGGTACAATTGAAAGATGCAAAGCTAGACTTGTGGCCAAAGGATACTCTCAAACAAAAGGACTTGACTACACTGAGATCATTGCACCAGTAGCCAAATTTAATTCCATTAGATTAATATTGGCAATTGCAGTCAAATATAAAGTTTTTATATATCAAATGGATGTAAAAACTTCATTTTTAAATGGAGAACTTAATGAGGACATGTATATGGACCAGTCTGATGGGTGTGCTGACCAAGATAACCCCCATTTGGTGTGTAAGCTTAAAAAGTCTCTATATGGAATCAAACAAACAACAAGAGCCTGGAATTGCAAGATAGGTTTGTATTTGGAATCTTTGAGTTTCAAGAGGAGCAATGCTGACTACAGTATTTACTATAAGCTAGATAGAGCAAATCCAGTTCTATTAGCTATATATGTGGATAATCCTTTTATAGCCACAAATAACCTAGAAACATTGGAAGAGACTAAATCCAGCCTATCTAAGGAGTTCAAGATGTATGATCTAGGAGAACTCAGTAAGTACTTAGGGATAAAGTTTTACATAGACAGAAGTACCCAGACTATCACCCTAAGCCAATCCAAGTATATTTAACTTACACTAAAGATGTACCAAATGGAAGACTGTAAACTGGCAGCTACCAAAATAGAGACAGATTTGAGCTTGGTCAAAACTTAACCAAATCAAGAGAGCTTGGTGCCATCTGAGAGCCCTGACTTTCCTTATCAGTCTACGGTCAGCAGTCTGATCTGTATCATGCCTGGAACACATCTAGATATTTCATATTCAGTGGGAGCTGTCAGCCAGCAAAACACAACCATGGATCTGATAATATTGCAGCAGTTAAGCGGATTTTTAAATACCTAAAAGGAGCAGCTAATAGCTGCTTGGGGTACTTTTATAAGGACTCAAAACAGGATCTTGTGTGATACTCTGATGCTGATTGGGGACAAATTTAGAAGACAGAAGATCTACCATGCTGTGGTGGTGTATAAGTCCAGAGGGCAAAATACGGCCAACACTTCTCAAGTGTGAATGTGTGTGGGGTGTTCACTGGGTGCGATAACCTCTGGCAAAAGCTTGCTAGGAATACGGGGTCTTTTGTCTAATCTAATGTGATGGGGGATAAAGCCTCAAGCTTGTCAAGGGAAAACTATTGAACTACAATCCCCAACTTAGTTGGTGTCTTAACAAAAGTTTATAATGGCTTTGACGTCCTTTGAGATGACAATGTACTAAAGCTTCCAAAGTCAAAACAACTGTAAACTCCACCAACAGGGACTTGATAAGAATGCAGCTTTGACCAATAGTTACAAAGACTGAAAAGTATCTTTGCCTGTACAAGAACAAACTTGGGAAAACAAACAAATATAATAAAATATACCTACTCTGAGTATTCCTCACAAGTAGTGCCTCCAAGGCCAGTTGGCTGTCAGCGCGGTTTCCTGGGAGTGTTGTCAGGTCTGAGCCAGAAAATAGTGGTAATAGGTAGCGGTGATCTCACTAATCAATAAGTCGGAATATTGGAAGAGGGATGATTTATTTTAAGGGATAGCCTCCCTTATATACTTTTTTTGCTGCTCAATTTCTTGCTAGAAAATACTTTCCGGAAGTTTCCAGAAGGTAGTAGACAACCAATCATGTCTTTGTGTACTAAAAATAGCGCAAATTCTTGGCAGATTGTTCCGTGAGACATAGTAGCACCTAGCCAATCAGGTAGTGGTAATATGAAACCTCTATGTCATGTGGTTGCCTCTTATGGTAGTGAGATGGGGGGTTATGAAACCAAGATGGTCACGTGACATGGGCACTGTTGGGGTACTTGCCTTATAAGGTAACTATCTTATCTTGGCATCTTGGCAAGGAATAAGAATAGTTTGTGCAATAGGTTAATAGTGACAAATAGTTTGTCAGGTTGCATAGTAATAATCACATAGACAAAAATAGGAAATATTGCAAATTTGGGATGATAATAATATAGGCGGGGTAATCCTTTTTAGGGAAGTGAACGCATAAGAATGAGCACATCTGCCTGTGGGTGTCACTGTGACCCCACTACAACGCAATACCCCTTTCTTTACTGTCAAGGAGCAATTTCATGGAATTTAAGAAAGTAACTAACTGTAGCACTTTCTACCACAGAGGCAGAGTATATGGCAGCCTGTGAAGCTACAAAAAAAGTAATGTGGCTAAGGAAGCTTTTCAAGGATTTAGGCTTATGTCAAAAAACACTTATTAGTTAATTTCAAGATAATCAAGGATGTATACAGTTAGGTTGAAATCCATCTTTTAATGCTTGAACCAAGCCCATAGATATTAGACATTGTTTCATATGTAAAGCTATAGAAAATAGCTTAGTTAGCTTAGCTTACTGTCCTATAGAAGAAGTGATGCAGACATATTTATAAAACCATTAGCTGCAGACAAGTTTGAATAGCTGAGCTAAAAATTAGGATTAGTCAGTATGAGCATTTAGCTGAGTGGGGGTTCTGTAAGAATCTGAAATTCCACCTAAATATTTACTCAACTTAGTCACTTAGATCATTACCTTCAAATCCTTGAGAATACTGACCAAATTCCTTGTTGGGATTTACTTAGAATATATTTGCCAAGATACCAGGTACCCAGAACATGAAAATTCTCAAAGTTATCCAAATAGCTCCTAACTTTGCATGCATGCTCTTAGGACCTTACCAAGTCTACTCTAGATGTTAACTATGCCTGGACCATGGAAAAGTATAAATACTACTTTTATATACAATAAATCATTAAGTGCAAACCACATTATCTACTTATCCTCCCTACCACTTCCAACATCTCCAGGACTCTTACAATATATACAAGAAGCATATTGCTCTACTTCATGGAAAGAAAAAAATATGCTTTGTCAAAGTTCAGGGAGTTTAAAGCCATGGTGGAGAGAGAAACTGGTCAAAAATCATGAAAATATGCCCAGACAATGGTGGAGAATATGTTATAGAAGTTTGTAATTCCATCTGAACATTCACCTGGCTTTGCCACTTATATCATCACCTACAATTCATAGAGAAAGTTGACCAAATCCCTTGTGGGATTCATTTGGAATATTTATGCCAAACATCAGGTACCCCAAATGTGAAAATTCTCAAAGTTGCCCAAACAGCCTCAAACTTTGCACAAATGTTCTTGGGTCCTTTCTCAGCCTATCTTATATGCCCATTATGCCAGGATTATGTAGAAGTATAATTACTACCTTTACATTCAAAAGTTATTGAGTGAAAACCACATAATCTACTTGCTCTCTCAATCAGTTCCAATTTCTCTAATACTCTTACAGCAGAATATACCTTTGCACTCTTCACCCATTTCTGCAAGAATCATTGAATAAAGCAAGAGACCACTGTACCATACTCCCCACAGCAAAGAGAAGCAGTAGAATGTGCAAACAGAGCAATAATTCTCATGGCAAGATCTATGATGCATGATCAAGATTATCATATGATTTTTGGGCAGAATCAGTTACTGCACTTGTATATCTCAAAAAATGCAGTTATAAAAAAGCAATGAAACAATTTTCACCCAAGAGGACTCCACAACTGTGGTTTAGCCTGGATCAGTGCCCAGGAATATCCCAGAAGTGATAATGGCAGTATTACAAGCCAGGAGATCCTACCAGTCCAAAATTGGCCCTAATTACTGTATTAATGAGGGTACCAACTTAGCCTATGCCTATTTAGTTGGTAATGATAAGCCCCAGACTGAAGAAGAGGCCCTAAGTAGCCTTCAGACAATGTCTTGGAGATCTGCATTGACTGAGGAGTATCAGGTCCTGATAGAAAATCAAACTTGGGACCTAGTCAAGTTACCAATCAACTGAATGCCAATTGGATGCATATAGGCCTTTAAGACAAAATAAAAGGCTGATGATACAATTGAAGGATGTAAAGCAAGATGTATGGCCAAAGGATACTCTCATGCAAAAGGACTTGACTATATTGAGATCTTTGCACTGGTAGCCAAGATTGATTCTATTAGATTAATCCTGGCTATTGCAGCCAAATATATGCTTGTTAATCATCAAATAGATACAAACGCTGCAATTCTTAATGGAGAACCTAATGAGGATGTGTAGATGGACCAGCCTATTGGGTTAACTGATCAAGACAGTTGCCATTTGGTCTGTAAGCTTAAAAATCTTAATATGGTCTTACGCACTCACCAAAGACCTGGAACTAGAAGATAGATTCTTAATGGAATCACTGCATTTCCAAAGGAGTACTGCTGACCATAATATCTACAGTAAGCCAGATTGATGAAATTCAGATCTATTAGCACTATATGTCAATGATCTTATTATAGCTACCCACAACTAAAAAACATTGTAAGAGACAGAATTCAGCCTATATAAGAAGTTCAGGGTGTTCAACCCAGAAAAACTCAGTTACTATTTAGGCATAAAGTTCTACATAGACAGAAGTACCCAGATTATCACCTTAAGCCAATTCAAGTATATTCAAGATATACTAAAGATGCACTAAATGGAAGACTTTAAACTGGCAGCCACCTCAATAGAGACAAACCTTAACTTGGTCAAAACTCAAACAACTCAAGAGACTAGTTGCCCTCTGAAAGCCCAGAATTCCCTTATCAATCTATAATTGGCAGTCTGATGTATATCATGCTTGGAACATGTATAGATATCCCATATTCAGTGGTGTTTTCAGCCAGCTTGATCATAACTATGGGACTGATGACAATGCTGCAGTTAAGCAGATTTTTAGATACCTAAGCTGAAATGTTGATATCTGCTTAAGGTGCACCTATTGGAACTCAGAACAGGATCTTGTGGGATACTCTGATGCTGATTGTGGACAAAATTTAGAAGATAGATGACCCAGCACAACATACATATTTCTTAACTGCCAAGGAACAATCTCATGAAATTCAAGAAAGCAAGCAACCATAGCACTTTCCACCACAGAGGCAGAGTATATGGCAACCTGCAAAACTACAAAAGAAGCAATGTGGTTAAGAAAGCTTTTTGAATGTTTAGGCTGATGTCAAAAAACACCAAATATTTTGATACTGTTTTAAGAGTTTGTAATTTTGCCTAAATATTCACCTAACTTGGTCATTTGGATCATTACCAACAAATCTTAGAGAATACTGACCAAATTTCTTGTTGGTATTTACTTACAGTATTTTCACCAAAATATTAGGTCACTAAAACATGAATATTCTCAAAGTTCTGCAGACAGCCCCAAACTTTGCACACATGCTCTTGGGATCTTTCTAAGCCCATTCTATATGCTTGTCATGCCAGGACCATCTACAAGTATAAATACTACTTTTGCATTCTAGGATTATCAAGTGAGAGCCACATGGTGTATATGTTCTCCCAAATACTTCAAATATCTTCAAGACTCTTACAACAGTTTCAAGATAATCAAGAATGCATACAACTAGGTGGAAATTAAGCTTTTAGTGCTATAAGTAAGCACATAAAATTGGACATCATTTCATATATGAGAGTAAAACTTTCCTCACTATTGCTCTGCCAAAGTTGAAGATGACTACCACTGCCAAAGGACCATGTTTATAAGGATACTACAATCAAGAGAAAGGCCTTGACTTCAAAAGAAGCTCTCAGTCATTACTCAAGCTAGTTATGAAGATGAGTCTATCAGACTGGCATGTAAATATGTCACTAACTTCTGTAAACAATCAACAATACCAATATATAGAAAGCACTCCCAGGAATCAGCATTATATAAGCAGGATATTGATTCTACCAATAGTTACAACTCTCACTAGTAGGTGCTCCAACTTTCTTGAGCACAAGCCAGCATATATCCTAAGAAGTGCTGCACTGAAGAAAACATCATACCCAATATGACCATAGTTGGCTCACAACTGCAGATATATATTTACACCTTGACACTTAACTGAAAATATCAATAGAACACCATCAGAATACCAGTGGTTTGTTGGTGAAATATCAGGAGAATACCCAATGAAATGCACTCTGTGATAGAAGTGTGTAAGCACCAGCAACAACACAGGAAAATTCAGTTCCAAAGTTGCAGCCCATAAATCACAGTGCCAAAATTGCTTTCAAGGCATTACTTGACTTTCCCCTGAACTTAAATGCTCTTGTGTGAGACTCCATCAAACTACTCAAGGATCATTTCTAAGTAATATTCAGTAATTCAAGGGTACAGTTATTGCACATAACATTTCATTGACATGGTGATACATCAAGGCTGGGGAAAGCTGAAGTCAGCTTGGTGGTTGAGAGGATCAGAGAGAACAGATGTAGCAAGCGACAATATGTACACCAGTAGCATCACGGGAAGAGCAGCAACCTTTGCAACACCTAACCATCCTGCTGATGATTGGGTTTAGAACAATAACATAGAAAGGAAATCCTGACGATCAATCATATACCAAGGAGGAAGGTTAAGTGTCCGAGATGGAGAGGATCCAGGCCAGTGGCCGGCGTAATCATGACGCATATCCTTGCAACATTTGTATCTACAGCATTCCAACCAATATGCCCGAGGTGAGTAATACATCGATTTGGGGAGTAGCATTACAAGCAAATCGTTCCCATTTCTGAAAGGACCATGTGATTCCCAATATGGGGCAGCAATGCGGAGAGTATCTCCCCACACCAATGACCGAGAATTACTAGAGCAACTCTGCCCGCGGGTTTCGAGTCGAGGAAAAATGATGGGAATCCCTGTTCACCCTCGGTTTCTGCTTCGCGGGATGGGAGGCAACAACACCCATTTTCCAGGCCCATGGTTAGAAGCACGGCTACACCGAGTACAGTTGAAACAAGGTGTCCTCCATGGGGCCGCCCACTTCCAAACCAGGGCGACCCCATTGGTTTGAGATTCCCTGGGCAAGCGCCACTGCAGCACTGGGGGATCATTGAAATCATCAGGAACCACGATGCAGCTCAGACAACGGCTCTCTGGATCCATCCAGATGGTGGGGGAATTTTTTGGCATGATAAGCGCCCAGACTAGAAAGATTCATAGTTGGGAGAAACCAGGGGGCAGTGAAAGGCACTATTCCACTGCTGGTACTTGCGACAGGTCGCCAAGCCAAGGGTGATACATATCACGAGATGAGCCAAATTGAAAGCTAGTCAGGTTTGGTGAGAGTGGGCTTGATACATGGATCTTCGTCCTCACAAATGAGACAACTGGTAACATGATGTTGGATTCCTCTCCTCGCATGGTTGGTTCAATACGCATACCACGTATCAATCTCTAAGACTGCCTACCGTGTACACACTGAGGAGTTGCAACCAACATCACAATCCAAACCCGTCTCAAGCGAAACCATCGGAGATATTTGGATTGAATCAGTGACTTACTACAGTCGCTTGTTGGTATATGTATTGAAAATAGGGGATTGGAGGGGGGCACTGCAGTTGAGGAAAGATATCCTAGCACCGATGTCATCTAGGAGACTGCACCGATGGCACCCAGTCTGAATCTCCCCGAAGTTGGTTAATCTCGACCAATCTGGCGATGGCCTGCAACCTCTGAGCAGACGCGTGGTTTCCCTGGATGTTCAGCTAAGTTGAGAACAACATGAAGGGTTTGATCTCTCCCAGCAGCTGGCTTGCAATATGCCATGAATACGGGTAAGTGAAGTACTGGCTTGGCCAATATTTGGTGGGGTGGACTCGAGCAGTCGCTCCATGGCGAGCAAATCTCCCTATTGCGACAACCTCGGTTGAGAATCGAAGTTACCCCCTCAAAGGCGGTGTGGATTGATATTCCCAACGCCATCATGCTGGCGCATTTCAAGGTGGTTAGGCAAATCACTTGGATCTCGAATTGGACGAGTGCTTGTGACGTGTTATTAACTGCATCGATTATCCGATAGGATCTAAAGGGACTGCAGCACTACCCATTGTTACAAGTGAGCCTAGCGGGTGCATGACATCAGAAATTACATAGCCTAAATCCAGCACCTTGAGCACTACCACCCATTGTCCCTTCCACACCATCGGATGTTATATTAAAATGCATTAAAAGGGGCACTGATAAATGGTATTAAATATCACGGCGCCTCCATGCCATTGAGGCTAAAGTGGATCCGTCGATTTTACTGAGCCGCACGAGACCGATGATGCATTGTGCGTTGAGATTAGTAACTCGGCTTTTGTCTATTCAAGATACGGCGTCTTAGACCGGTAGCCCACAAAGCGAGACATTGAAATATGTGGGGCCCATGGCTTACCTGCTAAGGTTCAAGAAAGCAAAAGGAGCGGCTATAACTATGAACATTAGCTACCATGATCCTTACCCCTACGGTAGTAATCCTGAATCCAATATCTCGGCAATCCACTGAGTGCGTGGCATGAAGATTCCCCGGAATGTCGAACCATGCAGACAGAAACAAATGAGTATCCACAAGGGAAGGGCGGAGGCAAAGGCTGGGCCTATGCAAAGTAAAACCCAGGCGCCAAGGTCTTGAGACCGCCTTTCATATCATCGATAATATGGTGTCAAGAAAGGAATGGACCCGCCGTCATATGATTCGGATGGGCACTTCATGGAGGTAGCTGCGGCCATGGTCCAATGCGGTTGTCAGACCACACTACATCATTCAAGTCAAAATCAGCGTAGCGCTAAGCTATCCACTCAACTGGAATCCCAAGAAGCCAGGGCATTGTGTGATAAATTTAGGGTTGGTTTTAATGATGTCGAAGGATAACCAATCACATCAGAGTCAGTGTTCAATCTGGAGAGCGCGGCGCACTCTTCTGATGTAATCGCCTGCAGGTTACATTAACGCCATCGGGACATTTTTCATGTAAACCCAGAACACCCTTTCGTCTCGTCTGCTTTTAGGCAGAGCACACAACTGAAACCACCGCTTGGTGCATAGAAGGCCAAGACAACTTAGTCTTCGAATATTAGTGTGCATGTTTGTTGCCTGTTTCAGGAGGGCAGGCTAACCATTCATATAAATCGACCCTCCAAATCAGGTCTGACACCCATGTTTTAGCTTGGTAGCCTCGAGAGCAGCCACGCGTTCCTTCGTCTGCAGTCTCTGCTGCAGTTACGAGGAGTGGCTCTTGTTGACCTGGTCTTCCAGTAATGGTAAGTCACACTCTATTTATGGCCAAGAACCGAACTACTCTGGCTAACTAGAGCCCCATGTCTTAGCTAGGGAGGCAAGGTGCTCTTCCACAGATGTCGAATAGAAAACGATCTCGTCCAGGATCTAAGGAGGCAATCCTCCTTAGTCGAAAAAGATAGATGAGGTTATGAATAGAATAGCCCTCGTTCATTTGTCCCTGGACCTAGCGGCATCGCTTAGAGTCGTCATTGTAGACCAATATTTCCCTACCAGTTCAACAACCCCTATTATCCGAAACGTATCAAGGTTCTGTCCAACGTTAATGATGTGCAGTACTTGCTCGTGACTGGATAAATATGGCAGGTACCATTACTATTCCTTAGGTTCCCATTGGGTGGGGAACCTTATTTCGTATTCATCTCGTGCAAGAAATCCCGATTGAATCTCGATTAGATTTCAAGTTCAGGAAATAGTTACGGGAACTAGCGATGTAACCCCAAGTAATTAAGTGGTTACGTTTGGGTCACCTCCTGTAATACGCTACTCTCGGACAAATTGGCTCAAAAAGAAAACATCAATCGATTCATAGTTCACATGAGGGTGGCCTTCATTTTCTTCTCATCCAAGTGTTGCTTTCGGCGTCATCCTTGAAGAATGACTCTTGGTGATTGTGAGGGATAGCGTCACTTGTTACACTAAAGTGGATCGAGGCAGCTGAGATATCCATTATAGCAAGGAGAATCTTGGAATTAGCCTTAAAGCATACTAAATCCTTTTCAGGTTTGGAAGATTATAAATTTTGTGCCACCTTGGTTTAAATAAAGATCCGTACGGTTCACTAAGCGTAACAAGATTACTCTAGTCATGCCATGGACAAATGGCTGAGGGTGTATTCCTCGCAGTATGAACGATGGTTGGGATTAGAGGCTAGGGTAGTGGAAAGGGGATAGGGAACCTGTAACAACACACACGCACAAGTAACTGTTAGATCACTTTATCCCACTCAAATAATAATCCATGGTTAAGAGTGCACGTATTGGGGATATCCTCTTGCGTCCAGGCGAAGGCAAACCGGATCCGTAGCGACCCGACATATCTACTACGGATGCTACAACGTTTACAGGAACTATCCACTACCAGATTGGTATGCCAACCCCTACCAAAAGGTTCAAAGTGGTAGTGGTGAAAGCCCCTGAGTATGCTGCTTTGTACACATGTCGGTAGAATCCAGCGCAAGTATCACCACAAACATGCTGACCAGTAATTTTCCGATGGACGTCTCATTGAATTCCACAGGAAATGTGATTTTGTGTGAGCACCTGCACCTATTATTGTTACCTTACATGACCTACTATGGGCTGTAGAGCCAACCCACAAGTGGTATGTGGATAGTAGAACGCGAATCAGGTTGGGTGTGGGATGGGGCATTAATCATGGACATCCGACGATCAAAATATCGAGAAATCCGGGACCTTTTCATTGGCCTAATCTGTCTAGATTAAAACCCATTTCTACCCAATGGGTAGCCCAGTGGTAACTTGTACATAGGCACTTGTTAATTCCCGACTCTAGGACAAACCGGAAATCGACAATTCGCACAAAATCAGGAAAGATTCATTTGGGTCCTTGTGCGATACTCGACTAAGAAAATTAGCGATCACAGTGCAGTTTTCGGAAACAGTCTCTGACTATGTAATAATATATTAGAGCTCTGATCCACTAAATTACTAATTCTGGTAGCGTGCTTGAATACCACCTTGGACTCCCCCACATCCATTTGACCAATCATCTGCAGACTTTGGTGTTAAGTGTTGCCTCCCTCCTGCAGCAGCTCGCGACCCCTCATTCTTCAGGATTTGCTTTTAAATAGCTTGCTCGGTATGCTACAGTCGTCAGATAATTTGCCACTCATTTACATACAAACAAAGCGCTTTCAAGCATAGATAGTTGACTTTTCGCTTACGGCCTCATCCCCACTAGACATCTAGTCCACATATCTTGCTTCACATATGGAATTCGGTCTTCCCTCCTCATCAAACCAGGCCTTTATCCCCACCCTACCAATTTTCGAGACTTTTCACCAGTCGCCAAATGGGGATTTTAGAACATCTTTTTATAATCCTTTCGAAGTTAAGCATCGGAAGAGAACCACAAAGAGCCAGTTCAGAGTGCTGGAGAGGGCCTTCCAAGAGAACCCGAAGCCTAACAATGCAGTCAGGCGTACACTTGCCCAGGAATTATCCATGACTCCTCGCGGAGTACAGGTATGGTTCCAAAACCGACGGGCCAAAGCAAAGAATCAGAAGAATCAAGAAAAATCGGATGGTAATGTTTCGGCGGATGCTGAGAACGATACATTTGGGGAGGATAATTCGGGTTCGGATTCCGAGGACAAAACACCAACATGCGAGACCACCGAGTCATTAGCTCCAGCATCTAACGAGATTCCTCGTTTACCCAGTGCCGCCAACAACGATGATTTGTACCACGAGAGTCGGAAGTGTAAAAGCTCGGAAGAAGCTGCTTCGAAAAAGCAGCGGCCTAATCCTCAAACCATCAAAATTGCCACCACCCCGGAGCAATACCAGCGGATGATGAGACAATATCAGTCGCAACGCGATACTCTCGAGGCTCTACCCCAGCAACGCAAGCGTTCTTTGGAGTCTCAACTCCATCACCATCATAATTCCTATCCGTTTGCCACGGACAACCTGGATGAGAAATATGTTGAGTTCAGGGGCCGAGCAAATTCTCTCCCTGGCCCGAAATCTGGGTGGGAAGCTTATACTTCGATGCCAGTCACTGAGAACAATTTTCCCCCAGACCTTCTGAGCTCGATGTCAAGCTACATGTCGAACACTATGTCTGCACCCATGTCTGCCGTATCCCTCCCTGATCACCTGCAGGATTACGTGAATTCATATAGCCCGTCTAGCGAGTCAATTGCCGATGACCTCAACTCTCAAAGCTGCATGCTGGATGGTAATCCCGGCAGCTACACAGGGAATATCAGAAGAAACTCGTGCCCTCCCGAGTTTATCGCTTCGTTTGTTAGCATGGGTTTTGTCCCCGAAAGACAGCACCTGGCAACGATTGCTGAGGATGATCAATTTTACGAGCACCTCACCCACCCAAGCCAGGAGCAATCTTACTTCCAGGGACAGCAAGCGGGAGAAATATCCTGCTTTATGCTAAGTGATCCTCTTGATATCCCATTTGCCAAGCCTAGCTATTCCCAGCACGTAGCACATTCTATGTCATATGGGGACCACCCTCATAAAACGCGTCGCCTCTCCGAGCCTCGCATCAGTAAAAGCCACCATCATGTGGCCCAACCGAACGAAACTCTCCTTCTGGGGCATCAGGATCAATTGATGCATTTGGGAGCAGGAAGCACTCAACAGACTCCAGCAGCTCAATATAATTCGATTGATCCCAGCATCATGAGAAGCCAGAGCGCCGACTGCACCAATTGGAACCTATCAGTCAAGGGCTCTGATCAGCTAGACAGCTACATGGGGAAGTCTCAGCCACCCTCCAGCCAAGGGAACCTCTCGGCTCCATTCCATATGAATTCCAACCACTCGGGGATTCCACTAGACGGGACGTTGTCTTCAGCAAATCTGCATACGCCAATTCCGTATTTGGGCGATATCAACTACACCATTTATACATCGGGTGAAAACTTCTCCTGAAAGCACGAACACCCTTCCTTCAGCATGTACAAATGAAATGTTGCGAATTTGCTAGACAACTGAGCCAACACACGGAGCATTCAAGTTCGGAACGATTCTCAACGCCTAATGTAAATAACTACGCTTCTCCTCGCCCGCCCTCCCATTATTTTGCTGATACTTCTACTGCCAAAGTTTTGGCCTAGCCATTTGATACGTTTTCCACCTATTTTCCTATAGTATCTTATAATGTACAATAATACAGTTGAGAAGTCCCCTGCTGCTGTTCTTCAGCCTTCAATGGCACCCAAACATGCAATAGTCGCTTCGCTTGATATCAATCATCCACAGAGACTTGATTAAACAACATCAGACACAGAGCCCAGCAGTTGGAATCATCCTTGACAGAGTGGATGGAATTCATTGGCACCGGCCCGAGTCGATTGGCTGACGAATTAGTCGACATAACCTGGAGAAGCTGCGCTTCCCCATCTAGATTTCAGAACCGGAATCTGGAAGACGAGCCGTAGCATTAGTTGGCTGAAAGGCAGGAAAGATGAATCATCTCTGTATCACACTGAGGAGCAATATGGACTATTCTTGGGAAATTCCTCTTGCTTCTACGGATGGCCCGCCCAATACTCGAGCCAGAGACCCCGGCCAATTCTCCATGGAAATTCCTGGACAAGCTTCAAGCTTGAATTCCATCAGGGCTATCCACTTTTGGCGGCGGAGTGGGCACAAACTGGTCAGCCCTGTGAGTATGGGTCAAGTCACCTTGGAGACACTCACTGATCATTACTCTATTCTATTCCCCACCTGCATCAGCGCCAGCCCCCAGATTTGTATCAACCTTCTTATCTCCGCCCTCATGCTCAAATGATTTCCTTAACCCGATTTAAGTTAGCGAGGAGGTCACCAGATGTAAATCTGGTAATTTAAGAGCTCTTAATGGTTACTGTTCCAGTGCAATCGAAGCTTTAATGGAATCATCCCATGATGTAATGATACAGTTAAAAATTCCCAACTCCACGGTTATTAACCTCGGCCAATTTGCTTGTGTGAATACGCATCCTGGCCAGCATTGGTGGATACCCTGGATGCTCTCCACATCATTCGTGGCGTATGCCTCTTTACATTGGCTAACTAGAAATCATTCCTCCCGGCTCTAGCCCATCATTGGTCGTTTGTGCAGTCATGCTTGAGGCTGCTGTCGATGAAGTCAGGGGGAGGGTGAGATTCACGCCAGATGTGGAATTGGTGTTGTTGAATGCTGGCCATCTCTCCTTCGCCCTTGCTGCTACCTCACCGATGCCTAGTGGTAGTGGCTTAACCGGGAGGAGTCGCAGCTACTCCCATCTCTCGACGTTCGCTTATCATGATGGCCCGATTGAGCGGCCCCAGTCCAGAGCTGACCCGCTTGATGTCTGCATTCGAGATCTTGAAAACATCCACTTCCTTGTCGAGATCACAAATCACCGGGTAATACAACTGTATATCAGTAGAAATCTTGGGAATCATCTTTTCTACTATATTTGCTAGTATGTCACCATGCTTATACCAAAAACCGGCTTTAACGAGCGGGTTCTTCAAGTCCGATGCATGATTGCAATTTTGGCTGATGCTGGGTGGATAAGATTCACCTTGGTCGTTGATGACCTTACCTCATTTATCTCCTGCGCGAATTTTTTGACTATTTTTTGTGATCCCGAAGCAATGTAGGACAGAACAGGTCATAGGTGTGAGGTAAAGTGAGGTGAGAAGGATACTTCGTTTAGTAACAAAAGCTGGGGAAGATGAGTAATCAGTGAACAGTGAATGGGTTCATTCTTCGCTATACTAGAATATACATGTGCACATTGCTTCATCCATTGCACCAATAAATCCACACTATTCGAGCAGTCGGTGGTACCTCCAGAGTATCACCAATGCTGGAACACTTAATATGTACTGCCAAATGCTCCATGCCATATTTACCATGACAGATTGACATTGGGTTGGTCGCACAGGCCGGTATCTATGCTAATGCTGTGTACTGGTCGGTAGCATAATCGCCATGGAACTGTGGGAAAGGAGGGGTTTCCTCAATTATATATATATATTTAACTCCTATACAATCCATTAACGCTCCAGCATGGTTTAGATCGGCTCTCACTTTAGGCCACCTGCGAAAATGTGACGGAGGAATTAGGGATCCTTAAGTTTCTTAAATGAATGGAGGCGTTGCAGCTACATAGCGAAACCGACTGGAATTTGGCAAGCACAGCCCTCACCCGATCCTTGGCTATCAAGTCCTACTATTTTGAGGCTGCTACGGGCTTCAGCTATCTCCAAATCTAATCCACGCGTCTTGAGAAAGGCTTAATGAGTTTCTAGGGCTAGCCGGTTTGTCGTAAAAACCAGCAATACTGATGTCAGGCATCTGGCCATAATCACCGGCTGCTCCAGGAAATCCAATTAAATCGGCACCCACGTAGTAGTGGGTTTGGTCGCAAATGTAGAACCATGAAAGCATTCTTGGAAGGTAACACGGTTCCGGATTCATCAAAAATATCTTTTGGTAGGAAGGATTCCAGGCGGCTTCTGGTCAAAAATAACGAAGGAAGACGACAACACTCGAATCCTGCAGGCAATGGTGGCGAAAGCGCCTCTAAAAGCTGTATCCAAGTTGCTTTCCATAATGGAATACAGGTTATGATAGCCGTCACCTTGTTTTGAGCCTTATCTATCGTAACTCGATTGATAATCAAATTGCTTGTAGCCCGAAAGAAATGTAACATCAAGTTGCACTTTTCATTTTCAGATGGAACCGGTATTGGACGAATGAAGAGAATTTCTCCATGTGGTGACCATTGGTATATACCAATCTACCCGAGTCTACTAGTACCTACTCTTTTGATTTGTCCAATTCGCTCTGTACAACATCCAAAGAGGCCAAGTCCATATACCTTATTTCCTTTTTTGGTTGCTTTTGGATTTTCTTCGGTTCTGGTAACCTTGGTTACCTCACTCTAACCAATGATATGAACAGCTGCCCAAACCATTGATCACTTGACATTTTGACGCCTCCTAATCTTGGAGCTAATAAAGGGTCACCGGCGGAGCTACCAATGGGTAAGTGGATGAAATAATCTCTCAAATAACAGAAATATTCATCAGTTTAATAATAGGCC